>ML437071.1:32732-47351 GCA_005239525.1 Nicotiana knightiana
AATACCGAGAACTGTGTGCCTCCTCTAGAATCCTCCCTCTCAGGCCATCGACATTAGGAACACATAAACGGCCTTGAAGTCTCAAAATACCATCCTCGCCAATAGTAACCTCCTTGGCACCACCCTGAACCACTATCTCCCGTAGCTCTGCCAAGTACGGATCATCAAACTGCTGAGCCTTAATCTCTCCCAATAACGAAGACTGAGCAACCACATGTGCTAAAACTCGACGAGGCTCTAAAAGGTCTAACCTCACCAGGAGATTAGCCAAGGACTGAATGTCCAAGGCTAGAGGTCTCTCCTCTGCTGCAATATAAGCCAAGCTACTCTCGGCCTTCCTGCTCAAGGCATCTGCTACCATATTTGCCTTGCCCGAATGATAAAGAATGGTGATATCATAATCCTTCAACAACTCAAGCCATCTGCGCTGCCTCAAATTAAGATCCCTTTGCTTGAACAAGTGCTGGAAGCTGCGGTGGTATGTATAAACCTCATAGGATACCCCATACAAGTAGTGCCTCCAAATCTTAAGAGCATGAATAATCGCCGCCAACTCTAAATCGTGCACAGGGTAATTCTTCTCATGAACCTTCAGCTGGCACGAAACATAAGCAATAGCTCTCCCTTCCTGCATCAACAAACATCCCAAACCAACGCGTGAAGCGTCGCAATACACTATATACATCCCAGAACCGGAAGGCAATACCAGAACTGGTGCTGAGGTCAATGCTGTCTTGAGCTTCTGAAAGCTCGCCTCACACTCGTCGGACCATCTGAACAGGGATTCTTCTGAGTCAATCTAGTCAATGGAGCTGCAATAGAAGATAACCCCTCCACAAATCGGCGATAATAGCATGCTAGGACCAAAAAAAAGCTCCTGATCTCTGTAGCTGAAGTAGGACGCGACCAACTCTGAACTGCCTCAATCTTCTGAGGATCAACCTTGATATGCTCTCCGGATACCACATGCCCCAAGAATGCCACGGAATCTAACCAGAACTCACACTTGGAGAACTTAGCATATAGCTTCTGTTCTCTCAAAGTCTGGAGCACAACCTTCAAATGCTGCTCGTGCTCCCCCAGGCTACGTGAGTGAATCAAAATGTCATCAATGAAGACAATGACAAAGGAATCAATATACGTCCTGAACACCCTGTTCATCAAGTCCATAAATGCTGCTGGGGCATTAGTCAAGCCAAAGGACATCATCAGGAACTCATAATGGCCATATCTCGTACGAAAAGCAGTCTCCGGAACGTCTGAGGCCTGAATCTTTAACTGGTGATACCTGATCTCAAATCAATCTTAGAAAACACCCGAGCACCCTGCAACTGGTCAAACAAATCATCGATGCACGACAAAGGATAGTTGTTCTTAATGGTGACCTTGTTCAACTCGCGGTAATCAATACACATCCGCATGGACCCACCCTTCTTCTTCACGAATAGAACTGGAGCACCCCATGGCGATAGACTCGGTCTGATGAACCCCTTAGACAACAAATCCTCAAGCTGCTCCTTCAACTCCTTCAACTCTTTCGGATCCATACGGTACGGAGGAATAGATATAGGCTGGGTGCCTGGAGCTAAATCAATGCAGAAATCAATATCACGATCCGGAGGCATGCCCGAAAGGTCTGAAGGAAATACATCAACAAACTCTCGAACAACTACCACTGAATCAATCATCGGAGACTCAACATGGCTAAAGTAACTGTATTGACATGGAAATCCATCACGGCATTGTAAGGAGATAGCCAATCCATGCCTAGAATAACCTCAAAATCAACCATGTCGAGCAATAGAAGGTCCGCTCGGGTCTTGAACCCACATAAGGTGACGACACAAGACTGATAGATCCGGTCTACCACCACAAAATCGCCCACAAGAGTGGACACATATATAGGAAAACCCAAGGACTCACGAGGAACATCCAGAAAATGAGCAAATAATACTGAAACATATGAATAGGTGGATCCTGGATCAAATAACACTGATGCCTCTCTACCACATACTGAAATAATACCTGTAATCACGGCATCTGATCTAGCCGGAATATCATAGAATCTAGCTGGAGCACAAGAAGACTGAGCTCCGCCAGAATGAACAGGGGCTGGCTGACCTCCCCCTGACTGGCCTCCACCTCTAGGACGACCCTTGCCGACCTGTCCTCCACCTCTAGGTGGCCTAACAGCTGGTGCTGGACCCATAGGCTGATAACCCTGCAGCACTGCTTTGCCCCGAAACCTGGGACAATGCCTCTTCATATGACCTGGATCCGAAGAGGATGTGTACAATAGCCTGCTGCCCCGAAGAGGAACCCTAAATGGCCGGAGAGCGATGTTTACTCTCTGGCATAGCACTGAAGTAGGGACTGGGGGATCTCGGATGACTGGAATAACCACTGGGTGAACTCTGAATGGCTGAAGGGCTGTAGGAACGCTCTGGCATGGCGTTGAAATGAGGCCTCGCTGAAACACCTCGGCGAGGTGGTGGGGGTGCTGAATATGGAGGCCTGCTAGGCTGACCTCTACCAAACTGACCTCTGCCCTTAACTGGGGCACCTCTGAAATCTCTGGAGAATCTGGCTCTCTTGTCCTGATGACTCTGCTCTCTGCCTCTCGATCTATAGCCCTCAATTCGATGAGCTATCTCGACCACCAGCTGATAGGAAGTCCCCATCTCCACCTATCGGGCCATATTGGCTCTAATACCTGAGTGCAGCCCAACTACAAATCTCCGCACTCTCTCGGCATCAGTAGGTAATATCATGAGTGTGTGGCGAGACAACTCTGAAAATCTAGCCTCAAAATCTGTCACTGACATCTGTCCCTGCTCCAGCTGCTCAAACTGATACCGCAGCTCTTCCCTCTCAGAGGGTGGGATATACCTATCTAGAAACATCTGAGTGAACTGCTCCTAAGTGATAGGGGGAGAATCTGCAGGCCTGCGGAGAATATATGACTGCCACCATCTGCGAGCTCTGCCCTCTAACTGGAAGGTAGTGAAGTCCACTCTATGGGACTCTAATATCCTCATATTGTGTATCCTATCCCTGCACCTGTCAACAAAATCCTGGGCATCCTCGCCTCGCTCACCCCCAAAGACTGGAGGGTGCAATAGAGTCCATCTATCCAATAACTTTTACGGATCAACCGTGCGCAACTGGTCTGGGCTCAGGTGCTACTGCTACAGGCTGGACCCCACCCACGGGCAGTGTACCCGGGGTATGATGTAATGCTGCTGCCTGGCATGCAGCCTGGGCGGTAGGAGTCTGGGCCCTCCCTCCCGCCCGAGATGTGGCAGGATTTGCTGAAAATAAACCATCCTGGTACATAGTGTCCATAAACCGCATCATACGACCCATGATCTCTTGGAAGCCTGGTGCCATCATAAAGTCCACTGGAGAAGGATCTGCTGGGGGCACCTCACCCTACCCTCTATAGTAGGATCCTCTGGTGGTGGTGCAACTAGAATAGCTCTGGGACTCCCTCGTCCCCTACCTCGGGCCGGTGCCCTCCCCCGGCCTTTGCCACGGCCTCAGACAACTGGGGTAGCGGCCCCTCCCGGGTCTGGAACATCGGATGCACGCGTCCTCACCATCTGTGAGAGAATAGAAGAATGAGATTTAGTAAACTATCGACTGCACGATAGAATATAAATAATGAGAGGTTTCCTAACACCCTATAGCCTCCTGAAGATAAGTACAGACGTCTCTACCGATCCGCAAGACTCTACTGCGTTTGCCCGTGACTCGTGAGACCTACGTGAACCTAGAGCTCTGATACCATGTTGTCACGACCTAAAATCCTAACTCAGGTCATGATGGCGCCCAACACCGGAGTCAGGCAAGCCAACACCTGAATAACTAAGGATTTTCACATATTTGAATAAACATCCCAACACGTGCCAAGTTTTAAAGTTCAAAATATTAATTGAGAAAGGTAATTAGCCGATTTAACCAAAATCAGTCATAAGGAGGTGTGAGACAATATATATATAAACCCGTAAACCATAATACCTACCACGTGTGTGCCAGGAACTAGTGTCACAAGTCCTACGAGCATACTAACAGAATATACAAAAGATATAATATAACTGTCCTACTGTCTGGAAGAAATAGACGGGAATAACAAAAGAAACCCCATGGTGCTTCCGAGGATCGTCAGGAGAAGCAGCTCACCATGAAGTCAGGTCCAGTCTATACTCAGAATCGAGCTCCTGTCTGATAACTAGATGCACCAGCCTCGGAACCTGTAAAATTAAGTACAGAAGCGTAGCATAAGTACATAAACAAATATGTACCCAGTGAGTATCCCGCCTAACCTTGAAGAAGTAGTGACGAGAGGTCGACTTGACACTCACTAAGGTCCAACAAAATAATTAAACAAGATATAATATCAGTAATAGGCATACGAGGATGATGAAAATGGTAAACATTAAAGATAACTGTAATTCAAATAAATACTGGAAGTAAATAAACAATTATCACTTCATTTTTCCTTTTTAAAATATCTGCCCACTCAATATCCATGAAAATCATTAACAATTTAGCATGCACATATAGGATAAGGACAACCGGCCTGAGCCATCATAATAATCATATCTGTGCACTGCCGAGGGTCGAAAGGCCAGAACCATAATATATCTTTCAATCTCACCGTGGCGTATGGCCCTCTCCCATGAGAGCGGGGGAAATAAGAGTCCGCTCGCGGAATGTAAATTGCGAAGCGGTCACATGCACACACAATCCATACAATATTCTTCATAAATTACTTTTCAGTGAACAATTCCTTTAAAATTCTGAAATTCCATGATCTCAGGGAAACAAGCCGCATATAACATTAATTTATCAAGCATATAGTTCACTTCAAGGAAACACACAAGGCATGGTGTAGGCCTAACTACCTGGACATAACAATAATAGCCGCTATGTACGGACTCTCGTCACTTTGTGCATATGTAGTCCCCTCAAACATTAGCACATAGTCATTTAAATCACCTAGGGGGACAGTTCCCTCTTACGAGGTTAGAAAGGAGACTCACCTCATGTCAAACCTACTCTCCGGGACAAGAACGCGCCCGAAACTCCAAACTCGACACCCAAGGACTCGAAACTAGACAAATGTTATACAAATATATCAATTTATACTCAAAAGTATGGAATTCTCCTATTTACTTGGTTATTTCACCTTACTTTGAAAAATCCTAAAATACACCCCCGGGCCCACATGCTCAGATTCCGGAAATTTTTGAAGGAACCAATTACCCATAACCTAAGGATCATTAATATGTGATTTTTGTATGATTGCATAGTTAATTAACGGTTAATTCCCTAAATTTTCATAAAGCCCTAGGTTACTACCCAAACCCTTGATTTTAACTAATTAGGTAGTTAATTTGACTAGGAATTCATGCATTAAACTAACATTAGGGTAGAATTCACTTACCTTTTTAGTAGCTAGGTCGTGGAGCTCTTTCCCAAGCTTTCAAGGTCTCTAATGGTGGAAGAAAATGGGGTGAAATGAAATAATCCCGTGTTTTAAAGAACTCACTGCCTACTGTGGTTCCGCACCTGCGGCTCAAGGACCGCACCTGCTGCTCAAGGACCACACCTGCGGTCTCGCACCTGCGAGTAAATGCTCACACCTGCAGAAATGGGACAAGGGGCCTGGGCTCGCACCTGCGGCTTCGCTCCTGGGGATATTATCCGCACCTGCGAGAAACGGGCAGCCTCACGTGAAGCCGCACCTGTGAGGCTGGGACCGTAGGAGCGATCCCGCACCTGCGATCACACCAGAACAGGTGCACCAGTAATTGCTTCAGCTAGTTTTTGGCCTTGTTTGGTGCCCGAGAGGCACCTGGGCCCACCCGAGCCCCCGTCCAAATATACCAACAAGTCCTAAATCATAATACAGACTCGCTTGAGCCTTCGGAACACCCAAAATAACGCTAAAACTCAAAATCACACCCCAAAACCCCTAGAATCAAACTTAGGAACTTTAAGTTTCTTGAGTTCGCTAACAATGCGCCGAACTGGCCTATACTACTCGGAATGACCCCAAATTTTGCGAGCAAGTCATGAATGACATAACAGAACTATTCCCGGTCTCAAAATTTCGTTTGGACCTTGATAACATAAAAAGACATCCCAAACCACAATATGAACTTAAGGGAACTCTTATTTCGCTATTGGGCGCCGAAATCCCGGGTCATCCAAAACCCATTCCGAACATACGCCCAAGTCCGAAATCATCATACGAAGCTATCGGAACCGTCGAAACTCAATTTCGAGGTTGGTTACCCAAAATATTGACCGAAGTCAAACTTGGCCTTAAAAGCCAACCTTAAGGAACCAAGTGTTCCTATATCACTCTAAACACTTCCGAATCCCGTACCACCCGTCCCTGCAAGTCATAAATCACAATAAGCCGCTATGAGAAGTTTCATTTAGGGGAACGGGGTCCGACAATGTAAAACAACCGGTCGGGTCGTTACAACACGAGACCCTAGCATAATACCACATTGCCTTAAGGCCCACAAGCTGTTGTATTCCTTCTTAAGCACCCCAAAGTTACCATAACCGAGACACCTACTCTGAAGAGATCTTCTGCGAATCTAAATTCATTTTCTTCACCTTCCTGATACTGAAATTTGTACTTCATAATGATATAAAAATACGGCGAGTCGCGACACCACCTAATGTAAATCTTATACCCTAGCCATATACAAATCTAGAAAAATTCTCAATTGTTACATATAAATCTCGAACCCATTAGGACCTTCTCGAGAGTCCTCCATTCTGCTCAACTCTGAATTGCACCACCCCAAGAGGGCCAAACGATCTATGCCCCATTAGCACGACAACACCCAATAATTAATCAACACCTCTAAGCAACTGAGTGAATCCTACTCCATGCGCACTACATCCTTCACGAATAACAACTCAATCATTCAATGTTTCCCATACACCCATAAAGTTTAATACATCATGCATCCAGAAATTCCTTTGCTTAAGTCATCCTCAAAACCAATATCTGCAAGTCATAACTAATCCACAAGTATGCCTCAGACTAAAACAGATACAACACATAACCATGCAATCAAATCATCGATAGCAGACTCCACCACTTGCCCCAAAGCCATAGATCAAAACACACAATAACTCACAATGCCCATACTCTATTACTACCATAATACCGCCATGAGGTTCAACTAAATCCTTCATAAACCCATGTAACACAAACCATTTAATGCCTCAAATCATCTGCTACACTCGCGTTCATCCACGTGATGGTCAGGTCAACTTTCTCAATCAATCTAAACTCAAATCGCAATACCCATAACCTGCTAGTA
Source organism: Nicotiana knightiana (assembly GCA_005239525.1). Lineage (NCBI taxonomy): Eukaryota > Viridiplantae > Streptophyta > Magnoliopsida > Solanales > Solanaceae > Nicotiana > Nicotiana knightiana. The sequence goes on from ML437071.1 coordinate 40,088, forward strand.
GAAAGAAACTCTCCACACAACATCATAAGGATCACACATCCATAGATTATATCGCAGGTGATAACCCACCCGCTTAGCCTCAAACTGACATCTCTCTATACCCTTTCACATCCACAATTACTATGCCATCACTTAATCCTCCTGAGTATGGTCTCAACACAAGACATGAAAATCTAATTCGTTCCGTAGTTAAAAGACATGGAAGATCCTTCAATACTATCATTGTCACGCCCAAAATCGAGGGACAAGACCGGCACCTAACCGGGTGAACCCGGTCAAGCGGACCTGGATTGCCTTTCCTACCCAACACATTTCCCCCGTGTATACAATGCACCGTGTTCCATATAAAATAACAACTTAGGATTTAAACGTGGGTTTACAAACTTAAGTTCATTTCTCTTTTAGAATTTCAACAGTTGATTTCCTAAAATATACACAATACATACATAACTTTCCAATACGGACCACGATTCTGAATACGCAATTACTATCCAAAATACATATATACACCCACATCTTGTCTACGGAGCCTCTACGAATACTAGGAGTTTATGCAATACTTGCCGGAAACAAGGCCCCGACTATACCTTACAATACGTAACAAATTCAAAAGAGATGGCATGAATTACACACGACCCCGGGAGGAAGTGGGGTTCACCAGTACTGCTGAAAGATGAAGAGGAGGTACCACTAACGGCGAACTGAGCTACCTGCTATGGAACCACCTACATCCATATAAAAGATGTAGCGCCCCCGGCAAAAGGGACGTTAGTACCATTGAATAGTACTAGTATGTATAAACAAACTTCACTCTATGTAAAATAAAAAAATACACATATATGAGGCAGTTAAAGAAACCCAAACAAATATTGCACAGAGATACAAAGAATCACAAATGAGGTTTCCATAGTTTCTTATTTCAATCGTTTTCCCCTGTTGCGGAGCGCAACCCGATCCCACCTTACTATCATATCACACCCTTATTAATTCTGTTGTGGCGTGCAACCCAATCCCACCTTACATTTCTGTTGCGGCGTCCAACCCGATCCCACCTTACAATCATATCACACCCTTATTATTTCTGTTGCAGCGTGCAACCCCATCCCACCTTACATTTCTGTTGCGGCGTGTAATCCGATCCCACCTTACATTCCTGTTGCGGCGTGCAACCCGATCACACCTTACATTCCTGTTGCGGCGTGCAACCCGATCCCACCTTACAATCACATTTCATAGCAAACAATAACAGCCTACAATTTAAATCACAGGGCTTCATATCATCCAGAGTACAACTTCATAACACCCAAACAAAGATGCTCATCAACAAGAATATAAATTCATTACAACCCACAATCCATATGAAGTTAAGCCACAATAAACCTTGCCAACAGTGAGTCATATACAATATTTCCATGGTCATTTAGTTCAATTAGGTCAATTCACAACTCCCTTTCATCACTTGCTACACAACCCTTATCACTTAGTTACATTTACACATTTGAGTTTGTTACCATTCTTTCATACCAACATACTCAAGCATTTGACGAAACTTGCACATGATAGAGTAATCATAGAGAAGTTACCTTTCACAATTTCAATTATCACGATAGTCGATTAAGAAAAATCAGAGAATGAAATCTCACACCTCAACACAACCGGGCAATAAATTCACATACACTCAACAAGAAACTCATACCGAATACTTGGACACCAACAAGGTGACTCTACGAAGATTAAAGTTAGCCATACATACCTCGAGTCGTCCCCTTTTTAATTTCAATCACAATTCACCGGACCGTCTAGCACCGTCAATCTATTCCACAATGTGAAATATTTCACTTAGAATTAGGAATCTTGTACCCAATTGGGCATTTTATCAAACGCTATGTGACCCCTTAGACTACTAACCCCCTTTTGAGAATAATTACCCAAACTTGTTTTTCCCTTTACTAGATTACGGGGTTTGACTCACATGCATGCAAGATTTCACCTTTTGTTTTCAAGAACCAACCTATGTGTGTTTCATTCTTACACAAAATTTGAGAAATTGGGGAAATAGGGTGAAGACTTACCTCTTTGAGTGAAGAAGATGACAATAACTTGATAATTTCCGGGCTTGAGTGATTTTGGATAAATCAAATTGAATGATGTTGAAACCTTCACTCTCAAGAACTCTCTTCTTCTCTCTCTATTTTTGGTCAGAAGATCGTTAAAAATGAAGGGAAGAGGTGTTTTATAAAACAGGGGGTCGGGTCATTTAGAAAATAGGAGCCCCGACACAAAAATACGGTCAGGAATGCGATTCTTGTCGCATAGTTGGCCTTCAACTGGGCCCAAAACGGGAACCAAACTGCCCAGGTATGCGACCACTATGAGGTTCACATACCTGTTATGGGATCGCATAGTGCGTCGCATAACCTCCTTCGCAAAAACCATGGAGCAAGAATGCGACAACTATGCGGTCCGCATACCCAAAATACGATCGCATTTCGGGCCGCATAGTTGTCCTCAATTTGGACAGGCTACTGTCCAGTTATGCGACCACTATGCGGTCCACATACCTGTTATGCGATCGCATAGTGCGTCGCATAACGTGCAATTCCTGGAAAATTTAATCTTTCAAGTTCTGGGATACTTTTTACTCAAAATAGGACCGTTTTAAGAATTTCTACAGTTATAACAGTACAGGGACCTACTCGGGCATTATTTTCGACATAGAAATTTTACGGGTCTTTACATCCTCCCCCACTTAAAATCATTCGTCCTCGTATGAGGATCGAGAAATCATTTGGTTTTGAAAACAGAATATGCCAACCCCCAATTTTTTCTAACTCTAATATTTTCTGAAAATTCGCCAGAGTTTCCTCTGTAATTAGGCCTATCTACCTGTCAGAGAGCCCCCGAAACACATGTTCCTAACCAATTCCACACATAACTAGTTATTTCATGGCCTTGCACATAACTTGGTCACCTCGACAAGTCCCATATATTTCAATTACTTCAACATGCCATATACACTTCAATTAATCCTTACCAATCTACACTTCAATTAATCATTTAACCATCACATGAGTTTCACATAATTTTATTTACTCCAAGGGGTTGCACATTAATCAAATAGTCATAACATACACAATTATGGCACAACTTGAGAAGTTACAATAGTAGAGCAATTAGGGGAAAATAGGGTGCTTTTGCACAAAACTGAACATAACATGTAATTGCTTAGAGATGATAGTTCGCACGATCACTACTAGACTTATTCAAACAAAGGGTTATTTTTCTCTCATTTCATTTTCCACTTCCCACGTGGCTTCCTCAACTTGCTGACTTCGCCACAACACTTTAATTGAAGCAATTTCTTTGTTCCTCAATCTACAGACTTGCCTATCAAGAATAGCAACCGGAACCTCTTCATATGATAATTCTTCATTAACCTCAATTGTCTCAACTGGCACTATAGCTGATGGATATCCAACCACTTTCTTCAACATAGACATATGGAACACCGGGTGCACTAATGACGTTTCAGGGGGCAATTCCAGCCTATAAGCCACCTGTCCTATCATTTGAGCAATCCGATACGGCCCGACATACCTAGGGCTCAATTTTCCTTTCTTCCCAAATCGTATTACTCCCTTCATGGAGACACCTTCAAGAATACCCAATCATCTACTTGGAACTCCAAATCTTTTTGACGAACGTCCGCATTGGATTTCTGACGACTCTGAGCAGTATTTATCCTTTCCTGAATGACTTTAACTTTTTCCATAGCTTGGTGCACAAGATCTGGTCCTAGAAATTCTTCCTCACCAACCTCAAACCATCCGATCGGAGATCTACATCTCCTCCCATACAATGCCTCAAATGGGGCCATCTGAATACTAGTATGGAAACTGTTATTATAAGCAAATTCTATAAGCGGCAAGTGCTCATTACAGCTACCCTTGAAATCTAATACACAAGCCCGCAACATATCTTCAAGTGTCTGAATAGTCCGCTCTACCTGCCCATTAGTTTGTGGATGGAATGCTGTGCTAAGATTTACCTGAGTACCCAAACCTTTCTGAAATTTCTTCCAAAAGTTAGCTGTGAACTGGGCCCCTCGATTCGAGATAATAGAGACTGGAGTGCCATGGAGCCTGACTATTTCTTTGATATACAACTGAGCGTACTGTTCTGCAGTATCGGTGGACTTGACTGGCAAGCAATGCGCCGACTTCGTGAGTCGATCCACTATCACCCAAATCGAGTCGAACCTATGTGGAGTGCGAGGTAACCCCACCACAAAGTCCATATTGATCATTTCCCCTTTCCACATTGGTATTTCCATAAGCTGTGTCAACCCACCAGGCCTCTAATGCTCGGCCTTTACTTGCTGACAATTTGAACACTTATCCACAAGGTCCGCCACACCCCTCTTCATACCATTCCACCAATAAATTTATTTGAGATCATGATACATCTTTGTAGAACCTGGGTGTACTGAATACCTGGAGTTGTGAGCCTCTGCCATCACCCTTTCTCGGAGATCATCCATGTCTGGAACACATAACCTCTCTTGACACTGCAGGACACCCTCATCATCGCCGAGTGAGAATGTTGAAGTCTTGTGATTCAAAATTGCTTCCCTCAATTGTTCCAAAGTTGGATCCCTGAATTGCTTTCCCTTGACTTCTGCTAAAAGCGAAGACTCCACTCCATTACGCACCACGACATCCCCTTCATCTGAGGTTGAAAGACAAACCCCCAGACTGGCCAACTGATATACTTCCCGTACCAAAAGCCTCTGACTGGCTTTCAAATGAGCCAAGCTACCTATGGATTTCCGACTAAGAGCGTCGGCTACCACATTCGCCTTCCCTGGATGGTACAAAATACTCATATCATAATCCTTGAGCAATTCCAACCACCTCCGCTGCCTTAAGTTCAACTCCTTCTGCTTGAATAAATACTGAAGACTCTTGTGGTCTGTGAACACATCCACATGGACCCTATAAAGATAATGCCGCCAGATTTTTAATGCACACACAATCGCCGCGAGCTCCAAATCATGCGTTAGATAATTCTTCTCGTGGTTCTTGAGCTGCCTTGAAGCATACGCTATAACTTTACCACATTGCATCAACACACACCACAAAACAACCCTCGACGCATCAAAATAAACCACAAATCCCTCTGAACCTTCTAGCAAGGTCAACACTGGTGCCGAAGTCAATCTCGACTTTAATTCCTGAAAACGCTTTTCACGTGCATCAGACCACTGAAACTTAACTGCTTTCCGCGTCATCTTAGTCAATGGGGAGGCGAGGGTAGAGAACCCCTCCACGAACCTCCGATAATACCCAGCTGGACCCAAGAAACTGTGAATCTCTGTAGGGGTCGTTGGCCTAGGCCAATCCTTCATCGCTGCAATCTTTTGGGGATCAACCCGATCCCCTCCCTGGAAATAACATGGCCCAAAAAGGTGACTGATTCTAGCCAAAACTCACATTTTGAAAACTTTGCATACAATTGGTGCTGATGAAGAGTCTGCAGAACTACCCTGAGGTGATTAGCATGATCTTCCTGACTCCGCGAATAAACAAGAATATCGTCAATGAAGACAATCACAAAGGAGTCGAGAAGCAGTTTGAAAACCCGATTCATAAGATCTATAAAAGCTGCTGGGGCATTGGTTAGCCCAAAATACATTACCAGAAATTCAAAGTTCCCATAACGAGTCCTGAAGGCAGTCTTAGGAATATCCTGTTCCCTGATCTTTAACTGGTGATACGCGGACCGTAAAACAATATTTGAGAAGAACTTAGCACTTTGCAACTCGTCGAACAAATCATCTATCCGAGGCAATGGATACTTATTCTTGATGGTGACCTTATTGAGCTGTCGATAATCAATACACATCTGTAGCGATCCGTCTTTCTTTCTGACAAAAAAAACCGGTGCATCCTAAGGCGACACACTTGGCCGAATGAAACCTTTTTCTAATAGATCTTTCAATTGTTCCTTTAGCTCTCTCAATCATGCTGGCGCCATTCGGTAAGGTGAAATAGATATTGGCTGCGTATCTGGAAATACATCAATCCCGAAATCGATCTCTCTATCTGGTGGAATCCCAGGAAGCTCGTCCAGAAATTCTTCAAGAAATTCATTCACAACAGGCATAGATTCGGGAGCAGGCACCTCTGAAGTGGTGTCCGCAACCTGAACCAAATGATAGATGCACCCTTTCCTGATCATTTTTGAGGCCTTAAGGTAGGAAATGAGTCTACCTCTTGGCACAACATTATTTCCCTCCCACTCGATAACTGATTCATTAGGAAACTCAAGCCTAATAATCCTGGTTCAGTAGTCGAGTTTAGCAAAGCACGAATAGAGCCAATCCATCCCCATAATTACATCAAAATCTACCATTTCTAACTCAATAAGATTGGTCGTGGTATCCCGACCACGCACCGTGATAACACAATTTCTATAGACTCGCACGACTGCAATGTATCACCAACCGGAGTCGACACAGAGAACGACTCGTGAAGCTGTTCGGGTTCTATCCCAAAACTTGAAGCAATAAATGGAGTAACATATGACAAAGAAGAACCAGGATCAATAAGAGAATAAACATCATGAGATTGAACAATCAGAATACCTATTACAACATCTGGAGAAGCCTCGGCTCTCTGGCGACCACTCAAAGCATAAAACCGGCTGGGTCCCCCTTAACCCCGCGCTCTACCCCTAGCTGCTCCGCACCCTGCTGGTGCTGGAGGGCGTGCTGACGACGTAGCGGCTGATGAACTGGAGGGCTAAGAAGTACCCCTACCTATTCCCTAACTAGGGCACGACAATCTCGCTGAATATGGCCCCTCACTCCGCATCTATAGCATATCGGAATATCCAAGTGATAGGGCTCAGTATGATATCTCCCACACTTAGGGCATGGGACCCTCCGCTGCTGCTAGAACCTCCCACCTGAACGACCCGACTGATGGAACCTCCTACTACCTGAACCAGGTCCAAAATGACCTCCCTACTGATAACTTTGCCCTGATGGCGACGCACTGGCTGAGGACTGAGCATATGACTGAGATGGCCCTGATGATCCTCTCCCAAGGGCTGATCTCATACCTCCAACTGAGCTCCCAGGGTTGCCCGCTGACCGGGACCTACTATTGCTCTCTGTTGGTTGATTTCCCAATGCACACGCAAGTGTACGTGGTCGACAAGTAATATAGGAATTGAAGTCCAGATATCGTACCCACAGGGA
>MDKJ01323938.1:0-82653 GCA_005239525.1 Nicotiana knightiana
CCCCAGATTTATATTTGCAACGCCCGTTTAGTCTTTATAGAAGACATAGTTGAGCATGATCAACAAGCGACTTAGATGTGTCTTCTTTACTTGTTCCTCCCAAATGTTCGGGCGTATAGACCCTACCAGTTCTGGTCATGCCTTGTGCTGCACCTGTTTCCTCCATTTTTTCTTTTCCTTTCTTTCTCGTTTCTGCAACATAGTCCTAGGGTATAACATTGGACTTAAAGGATCGTGTAGGTGCTACCGTCACGGTGAAGGGTGTTGTCACTTCAACCTTAAACAGAGTCGACGCGGCTGAGGGTATTGTCACTTTAACATCAAATGGAGTTGGTGTGGCTATATCGACCTCAATCAGTGCTTGAGTTTGTACCACAATAGGTGTGAGAGTGACTGGAGGTATTTTAGGCCCACCCCCTTCACGAATGAGTCTAATTGACCCTTCCGGATCCCATTCTTCATCAGTTTCTATCACATTTACCCCCTCGCCCCTGTGATCCGGGAGAGGATTGTTATAGACATTAGGTGCATCCTCTTTTGCTTGTATAACTTTAGTGTCAATCAACGTCTGAATATTATCCTTCAAAGTGAGACATTCATCAATAGTATGACCTTTCATGCCCGAGTGGTAGGCACATGTCTTGTTTGGATTAATCCACTGGGAGGAATTTTCCATAGAAACAGCAGAAATGGGAGTGATATAACCGGAAGCCTTCAGTCTCTTGTACAATTGGACGATGGGTTCAAAAATTGGGGTGTATTGTTTGGGCGGTCTGCGGTTGAAATTTGGTCTAAGTTTTTGGTAGTTTTGGCGGGCTGGTGGTGAGTGGTAGTATGCTGGATGGGTGTTATAGGTATGGGAAGTGGCGGCATGTTGTTGGTATCTAGGAGGTGAAGGCTGATATGTGAGTGTGGGTGTTTGGTATGTGAGATGAGACTTTGGACCTTGGGCCACCATCACTGCCCCTACTTCCTTCTTTCTAGAAATACCACCTGGCTGCAAGGCTTTGTTTGTAGCCTGGAGTGCTTCAAAATTTCTCACCATTCCGCTCTTAATCCCCTCTTCTATTCTTTCTCCCAATTTGATGATGTCAGAAAATTTATGGTTTTCAATAACCAACAATCTCTCGGACAAAGAACTTATTCATCTATTCTTCTTCCAGTCCTGGCCTTACTTTTGCTGCTTCTGACCTCCACTGAGTAGCATACTCGCGGAAAGTTTCTGTTGGCTTCTTCTTAAGAATCTGAATGTAGACAATGTCTAGCGTGTTTTCCATGTTAAATCTGAACTGATCCATAAAATCTGACGCCATGCTCACCCAATTAACCCATTTCTTCGGGTTTTGACTGATGTACCAAGACAGGGCACCTTCAGTGAGGCTCCTCATGAACAACTTCATGCGGATTCTTTCATCCTTGCCAACCTCTACAAGTTTGTCACAATATGTTCTCAAATGTACCTTCGGATCACCTGTCAAGTCGAACATTTTGAACTTAGGAGGTTTGTAACACTCTAGCAATTCTATGTCCGGCTGAATACACAAATCCTCATAATTCAAACCCTCAATGCCTTTACCACCTTTGACACTTTGGACTCAGCCAGTAAGTTTCTTACTTTCTTCCGCTCTGTTCTTGATGAACATGTCCTTCTCGGTAGACTCCATTGTGTAAAGGGTCTGTTGTGGAGTATGGGGGTAAGGTTTCCATGTATATATGGACTCCAGGAATTTGGGCGTAGTGGTGGTCGTTGGTTGAGTTTTGGGGATCAAGGGTAGGTTGTAGTGCGTTTTGAGGAGTATGATAGGTGGTGGTTTATGGATACTAGGTTGGATGGTGATGATGTTGTGGAGGGGTCGATACTGGCGGAGGATTAGGATTTTGAGGAGGTGTGGCATACTGATAAGGTGCAAAAGGATTTTGCGGGTGTTGGTTTTGTGTGTTCTGGGGAGGTGTTGGGTTTTGGGCATTTTGTTGGTTGATGTCGGGGACGTTCAGGGTGAGGGAAAGGTTGGCCAAGTTCCGGACTTGCACAAGTTCCCCTTGTAACTCCAGTATTTTCTGCTCCAACCGTAAGACCAAGTCATTCTATGTCGAAGTAATCTGACCATCTGAAGTTTTGACATTCTCTGCGTGAGTAGATTGTCTTTTTTGATACCGCTCATATCATCCATTTTAGCTTTTCCTTTGTTTTTGGGATCACTTGGAGGAGGAGGAGGTGGAGTACCTCTGGATCTAGTATGATGTGCTGATGATGCCAGTATGCCCGAACCAACCTTAGGGAATGGGAATAAACAAAAGAAAAGAAAACCAAAGGTAAACAGGTTAGTAGGGAGTATTAGAAGGATGTTTGTGGTATTTAAACACGTATTGCAAAATTATAAATTTGCGTCCTAATTTGGGGGACCTCATTGTGGCTGAGGTAGGCCTAAGCGACATATAGATTTGGAGAAAACTGATGCCAATAACTGCGTCATTTCATTAATATGAAAAAATGAACGAAATCTCTACTAAAACGATGATAATGAGAAAAAGTTACTAATGACATTTGCCTTATTACAATCAAAGTCTAAAACGAGTCTAGAAAGCGATAAAATATTGTTCCTAATCTATTTGGTCCCAAAGGGGCCTTCTCCATGTTTGGCCTTCTTGGCTCCATCAATCAGGTTCCCCAGGTCGCGCGTGTCCAACAGCAAATAAGCCCTTGCTAGATGCCCTCCTTCGTTGCCCTCTGCATTCTGACAGTCCGAGATCCTTTTCCTCATCTTTCCCTCAAGCTCCATCAACCCCTGCTCTAAATATTCCAACATCCACGTTGATTTAGTAGCGATTCCTTTCCACTCATTGATTGCTTCCATGTCCACTTTATGTTGTTCCAAATGCTTGGCTTCAGACTCGAAAACCCTTTTGCACAACATCCTATATTTGACATGTGCTTTAGCAGCGTCGTCTATAACCCTATTCTTTATATTAATACCTGGCTTGACATCCCCCGCTATATCATCTACCAACCATGATGGATAGAAGTACATATGGCTAGCATGATACCTATCTGGCTCGATGATATCTTTCTCCACAATGATCTTTTGATTCCACATATGTTGTGTCTCGAACTTGAATGGAATAGTGTTCCCCTTGAAGTCTGCTTTGTACTGGACTATGTTGGAAACCCGAGGTATAACCCGTTTTCTCCCAGCTTTCCTTATTACCCTATAGAGCATAAGGATATATCATAAGGTATTCCTCTTAACCCGATCAGTACTAGATGAGTGGTCTCTCTTGATTTGATGATGAACTCGCTGTTAGGGAACCATTCAACATCAAATGCACCTGTTCATCAGTCAAATTGCTGAAGAAACGTACCCAGCTTACAGTATTTCGTGGTTGCGCAAACCTATTTGGGATAAATGTCATTCTTTTCGGATGATGATAGGCTATGTGGTCATTTCATGGTCATCGCGGGAGTTCTCAACGGTATTCATCTCTTTGAAAGTTTTCTAATAACCATACCTGCAACAACAAATTGCAACCCTCGAAGTGTCCATACCCCTTTTTGCAGCAATCTAGGGCCCGGTACATCTCAACTAAGATCATAGGGATGATGGTGTAGGTTTTCCCCTCAATTCCCTCCATTAAAGTCCTAGCGACCATAGCTAGGCGAGTGTGGATCCTTTCCCCTCTTGGAAATATAAGCATTCCCAGAAAACAGACAATGAATACGAAGACCTGGCGGTGTGTCCAACCCAAGGAAGTAATGGAAAGTTCATCATGGTGAAGATGGTATGACTTGCTATGCCCGTAGCATTCATAAAGAAATCAAATGGTATGTATGACTTCTTCAGACAGAGTAATTCGTCATTTTCCTTAAAACACATCATTTTCAAGAAACCTCGAGAAGTGCAGTTTTCCGGTACCAATAAACCAGGACTGTCCCATGGGAGCCCAGTGAAGCCTCTTATTTCCTCTAAAAGAGGGGTCATTTCTATGTCACCAAAACGGAAGACAACTCTTTTCTCATCCCAAAACATGGTGGCGGCCTCAATCAATACGTTGTTTGATTGAATGTCTAATAAGGAGGGTAGGTTCTCGAGGACCCTTTTTACATGGTTTTTATCACTAGGTGAGAGGTTTTTCCACCAATCAAGCAGCAAAGGCGGGATGTTTTGAACCATGCCGAACCTGGGGACTTCGTGCCTTATTTCTGCAAAATAAATAGAGTTAGCCCTTTCCCCCTCCAGATTTGACTATTTACACTTAATGATCAGCATACTGGCATGTTTTCTCCAAATAATTCACATATCGTAATGGTGTCCAATGGGGTTATGGAAATCTCAGCAGACTTTGGACAAGGCTTTCCTTAGCGGGTTATCACGCGGACAATGTTCTAACCCATACTAGGTTTGGACATGATGCATGCACATTTGATATTAGAGTGGGGTTTCTAGAAGATTCTAGACCGATACCCTCAAGCGGACAACTTGAGAAGGGAAGGCACGGAACCGTCGACTGCACCGCTGATCGACTAGTTTTACCACAAATAAGCCTTTCCAAATTTAAAGGGTGATTTCGGAAGAGCACGGACACTCATCAAACGCCGCTATGGTATTAATTGGGTACGAGTGGAATATGATTGGAGCATGCTTTATGTAAAGATAAACAATACATTGTCAAATATTTGCATGATAAAACATGTGAAAGCAATAAATGCAGTATTAAGATGAAACGTAAAAGACATAAAAAGAAATAAAAACAAGAAGAAGTTAGTTCGTGTAATATGGGAACTGTAATAAAGTAAGCGAGAGAGTAATGGTGGGGAGAGACATGATGTAGCAATTTAAAAGATGACTTGGAGCAAATAAGTACGACTAGAAAAAAGGAATACGCTTGTTATAGCCAATTTGAGCAAAGAAGGGAATGGATTTGCATATTAATACGAATTCAAATAAAGGGAGAATAGGGGAAGGGTATGCATGCAACAATAAAAGGGAAACAGGAGCGGGATATTCATGTAGAAGAAAAAATTTAAAAAAGAAGAAAAGGAAGCACGTTTATCAGAGAAGACTAATTCAAATAAACCACATTTTCTATGGTAAGAGCCTAAGTATATCCCCTACAGAGTCGCCATGCTGTCGCGCCCCTTTTGCTCGCAAAATCGGATTTCGACATGTGACAACTCTTTTAAGGAGGTATTTAAAAAAGAGAGTCGCCACCTAACGGTTTAAGGTGCGTTAGGGCACCTATTTGCATATGACTCAGGTTTGACTAGTTTGCATCACCAGAAATCAGGTAAGGAATCGAAATTACCTCGAAGAGAAGGTGTTAGACACTCTTTGAGGTCCACAACTGTGGGTCTCGACCGAACTTGGATTATATAAATTAGTCAGATAAAAAAGACAGAAAAGCAAGAAGTTTGGTAAATTTTATTATCAAAAGACTTTGAGTAAATACTTGATTCAAAAGTAAATAGGAATAAGATGGGGGATCCTAAGTTTTTTAGCCTAAAGGATCACCCCGTAAAAAATAAATAATACTTCGTAACTCCCTCAAGATGGGGTGTTACTCGTATTATTCAGCGGGCACAGACTATCATCTCCTACTGCCCGATTACTATCTTTAATTCATTACCTAGAGCGCACTAGTTGATTCTAAATCGTGCCTTATGCGTGCACTACCCATCACATACCTATAGTCCAGGAGGCATTGAACCTCTACTATTGGTGGTTCTAAACTTGACTTAGGCTACTCAGAAAATGTCAAAACTAAGCGACAATTCAAAACAAATAGGACTGCAATTAAATATAGTTAAAGGCTCAAGTTAGCCTCCATAATTAGACAACAAATGCATGCTAACAAATTTCTATGTTAGGCATTAGGCAGTTTCAGAATTGAGGGAGATTGAAGTCGTTAAGCTCTATAGACATGGTTTCTATATGATCTGATTAAGATGTGCAGGCCCTTTCTAGACCTATGATTTATAAATTACCAGTTTGTGAGTATCTGATGCTGCTAAGTCGGGGTTACATATTACAAGTTAATAAAACCTATAGGCATGATCTCTAAGTGGTTTACACAGTAAAGGGATAGTGAAAATTATTGGAAATGCTCAGACTTACTCATGCTTTCTATTAGTTGCATGGCTAAACAATAAGCACTGTCTGTAGAACCCAGTATTAGTATTTTAGAGCGAGCAATAATATCCTATAGGCATGATTTCTAAAGATTGGCGATTTGAATCGATTTTTATACATTTAGCTCCTATAGACAGGCTTTCTAGATGGACAGTATGATGCAATAGCGAATTAAATAGTTAAAATCCTATAGGCATGGTATCTAATGAACATGGTGCATATTAAGGAGTAGTTATTAGCATTTATTTCCTATAGGCATGCTATCTAGTGACACATAGCAGTAGACATGAGAATAGATAAAGCACTGATGCTTCGATAGTATACCAGTTATGTGAGTGTATGATTCCCCTAATGACATGATCTCTAATAGTGCACAAAGAGACTTAAATGACACATATAGCAGGTCAGATAGCAAATAGATCACATAAATCCTATAGACATGCTTTCTACCCTTTTCATGCGAGTATTACGATATACCCATTTCCCAATTTTACTAACACCCCAATCGTTATTATAGAATTATTACAGACCCAATAATGAATGTGATTACAAAAGAGGTACAAGTAATAACAATAGGCCCAAGACAGGTCCAAAGAGATACTCAGCATTGCCACACCTTCAACCAAACTCTTTCTCCACCAATTAGCACACCCGGATTTCAACAGGGACTACATCCATCAACATAGCCCATAAACCATAGGAACCAAACCAAACAACCATATGTTGACCATATGATCCAGGAACCAATCACTCAAACAAATTAATTTGCACATTCAATACATAGAAAGGGGACAAAACTGAGTGTTAAAGATAACTCAGGTCTTAGTGGCAAAGAGAATGGACAAGAACCTCAAGCCCTAGTGTGTCAGAGTTCACAAGGGTCTCAAATGGACCCCGATCAGTGCTCACACTAGGGAGGTCAATAGAGAAAGCCTTAGCCGCCTTGGCTTTCAGCCGGCCATGAGTTATAGGTTCAGAATAGTGTAAGTAACCAATGAGAGTGAAAAAATAGTGAACAAATGGTAGAGTTTGGAGAGGTGTATTTGCATTTTAGAAACAAACATTGCAGAGGTGATTACACAATGGACATACTGGCAAAGAGGATAAAAAAACTCAAAAAAACAGGTTGATATCACTTAGCATATTGGGGCAAGAATATTTTGTAGGAAGCAGGGGGTTTATGACTTCTGGGGTTACAAAACTAATATACAACGGTGAATTATTCCAAACAAGATAAAATAGAGAACTAACTTAATAGGTTCAAAGCCTAAGGGTCTAAATTATGCTGAACATGAGAAGTTAAACAAACAACTCACATCAATAAGGCAAAACAATATTGAACATTATAGGGAAACACAAGTTAAGAAGCTATTCTAAAAGGCCCCAAACTAATTACTAAGGAATATAGAATTGGGAAAGCTAAAGACATACTAAGTGATAAAAATAATCATAGGAGCAAGTCATAGCTAGAGTGAAGGTCCTAACATAGATTAGGGCACTTTATAGATACCAGTCAATCACTATACAGGCCTAGGACATAGCAGGAAACAAAGTGATACCACATGCCCAATGTAAACATTCAAAGTACCAACACATTAGGTTAAACGAACTCAAAATAGTCTAAACTGTTCAAGTTAAGCATAAACATATCTCGGAGCGGGCACTTTAGGTATAATCAAATGCTAAAGAGGTTCATATCACAAAACAAATTCGATACTAGCAAAGTTGCATATAGAGATAGTCTAGAAACACATTAGGTTATGAAATTTCAGAAGTATGAATATGCAGATCATGAACACAGGAGAATGATCATTACAAAGGCTAAAGGACTCACCAGTTACTGAGTGACAAATAGACAAACAGGAAATAACACACTCCACAACATTTTGGACGTCAACAAAGAGTAGTATAACCGAGGACCTTAGTGCGTCAAAGTTCCCAAGGGCTTCAAAGGAACCCAGGGCAGTGCTCGCACCGAGAAGAGTCAAAAAATAGAATTTCGGTGGCCTGGGGTTTCAGCCGGACAAGAGCCAAAGTATATATAATGAGAAAATAACAAAGTGAAAGCCTTTAGTTCTAGTGAAACTTAACTATTAAAGGTCTGTCCAAAAGGGAAATGGGGGAGGGGTTTATATAGTAGTAAAATCAACACATAAGTAAGGAAATACAGTCAATCAAACATGAAAAAGGAAAGAAGAACACACACAAATCAATGTAGAATCATATTAGGAGAAGAAACCATGTAAACCCTAATTTGACTAGGATCAGAAATTGGCCGGAGATTTTGGTGGATCTGAGCCTCATAGCCTTGC
Source organism: Nicotiana knightiana (assembly GCA_005239525.1). Classification (NCBI taxonomy): domain Eukaryota; kingdom Viridiplantae; phylum Streptophyta; class Magnoliopsida; order Solanales; family Solanaceae; genus Nicotiana; species Nicotiana knightiana. Next base: position 8,438 of record MDKJ01323938.1, read on the forward strand.
TATAAACGTATAAGGACGAAATATCGTCCAAATATTGGAGAATGAGGATGATTTCCTGTGGTTCAAAGATTGGTACTTGTCAAAATTGGGCGAGTACTAAGTAACACCGTGTTTAGATAAGTAATAACGGTATAATCCGGAAAAGGTAAGTAAATCATGGTAAGAATCCATGGACGAGCTAGATTCAGAGAAGGCTTGGGGTGGCTAGGGTTTATGAGGTGAGGGAGAAGGTTCAAGATGATCTAGAGGCGGCCGTTTTGAAAAATGGGTTAGGTTTAGGGTTGTGAGGTTATAAGGAGAGGTGGGGAATTATTATGGTTCGTTGATCATTTGAGATCAACGACCAAGATCGAAAAGGGAGTGGGGCGGGTCGTTTAAAATGGGTCGCGACCGGGTTAATTAAAGGGTTAGCTAGTTTGGGTTGTTAAGAGGGGGAGATGAAGTGGGCTTAGGTGTTGGGCCATCTTGGTCCGAAAATTAGCTTACAAACTTGGCCAGCCTTTAAAAAATAAAGATATTAAGAAAAATTCGTTAATAAAATATCTAAATAGGTATTAAAAATATTATTTAAGAAAATCAGTACTTTAAAAGAATAGCTGAAGAGTGTAAACATGTAAAAAGTTATTTTAATTCTAAATAAAATAATAAATATAGTTAATCGTAAAGTGTGGGCTATTATTGCAAAAATATGTAATTAGCATAAAAATACAAATGTAATTATAGAAAATAAATTAAAATACTAGAAAACATACATATGGGTGTAGAATAATAAATTTGGATGATTAAGTCATCACAAAATAATTTAAAGGATAATTATTATATATTTATATAATAAAAATGTAAAAAAATTAATTTTGAGCTTTTAAAATTATGAAAATTATAGAAAATGCTTGTATAGTTTTGTAAAGTAAATAATGATTGAAAGTATATATATGTATTCTAAAAATAAGAGGGAAAAATTGGGTATCAACAATGACGTAGCACATCTCTCCCATCAGCGTCCGTCCATCCACTGCCGGTTCGCAGGTTATGAAGCCTTACTTGTTGACAGTGACCAAAGATGTATCTTCCTGAAGACCGGTTCGGACGATGTAATCTTCCAACAAACGGAACAAAGAACTTGCTTTATAATACCCTTTTTTTCCTTTCATGATATGAGTCTTCAAATTCATTCATGAATTCCATGAACTTCTATGAGTGAGAAATCCTTATTTCATCGTACTCTTTTTTTTTTCTAATAACAATTATGCTTTTTCTTGTAGTATATTTCTTTCTCCGGACCAAAAATAATTGGCAGCTACATTAATAAGGGCTCAATTTATAGAACCGACGGTTAATAAACTAATTGGAATCAATACAACCCTTCTTCTTGGAATTAGCACAGTCCGACAATTTTCCTATTTCTCCTGTTTAAATAATTTGGTGTTCTTTCAAACCCTTTTGAAAAGGCACATCAACAATCAATGTAAAAAATAGGGAAAACAACCAAAATTTGTGATAAACGATAAATAAAATTCCTGTTTTATGAGAGTGCCACATCACCTTGCCCATGTCCCTGCCTTATATAATTATACATATTAAGTAATAGGTAACCTAATAAAAAGATAAGTAACCTACTCTAGGAAGTTACACAATATTGATATAATAAAAATATTTTATGTCGTCAGAGTATATCACTTAAATTCCACAATCACATTGTGATCCTTTTGGGACATTTTTCTATGTTTGGATTCATCAACATAGTCCCTCATTGTTCAAAATTTCCCCCACTAACAATTCATAAATTTATTTTTATTCCTCATCAATTGTATTTGCATTTAAGTTCTGATTAATCTGTTCATGTGTGCTTATAACACTATTTTACAAGAAGTTGGGCTTATAGAAGGGTATTAGCTCTACTTTGAACAATAATAAGGAATAAGAGGTAACCATAATATTAGAGCTTATATATAATAGTTTCGGATAAGTTTAGGGATAACTTATGTATTTTAACTAATTATTATTAAATAGCAGTAAATTTTATGAAAAAATTATTGAAGAATTGTTCAAATTTAGATAAAAAGATAATTGATTAAGTTGATCATTAATAATAAAAGGTGTAATGGATTCCTGACCACTTAAACTTGTAGGGCTTTAAAAGCCGATACATAAACTTTAATCTTTCCATTTGAACACTCATACTCATGATTCCCTTAATTAATAAACACATATGACCCTTGAGCCTACGTGCGTGTATTACACATACACAGACATGTCCATCCAGTCAGCAAATGAACAATGGGTTTGCTACGCGTCAAGGGCGCAAAAACAAAACCCAACTGATTGGCCCCCCTCTCTTTTAATCAATAGACCGACCAAAAAGACGCTCGTCTTTTTCCTCTCTCGAACCAACCTTCCCTCTTAAACCTAGGTTAGTAATGTCCTGAAAAATCAGTCACCCCTTTCCAAAATCTATCATAATCACTCACACATTATATTATTTTCGTTTATTATCTGTTAATCTCGTTCTGATCGAGCTTCGTTTGGTCTGTGCTTTCGATTCCAGTCACGTTATAGGATATGAAGGTTAGTTTGTCTCTTTTGATGTCGTTTTCTCTTGTCATATGTTTTCTTATGAATTATTCTATGATAGTCAGCTATATTTTGTTTTCATGCACAAATTATTTGTTATATGGGATTTTAAATTAGGATTTTTGGGGAAAACAATCGAATCTTCACTTTACTTTAGGGATTTTGTCTCTTCTGATGTCGTTTTCTCTTTTGTCATCTAATTTCTTATGAAATAATATGGGTAACATATGATAGTCAAAGCTATTTTTTGTCTGCATGCACAAATTGTCTATTGTTATTTGGAATTTTATATTTGGGCTTTTGGGAAAAACAGTCGAGTATTCACTTTACTTTAGGGATTTTGTCTTGCATATCAAAATATTCTTGTATCCCACTTTGATAAAGTTTATAGATTTTTAGGGTTAAAGTGTATCTTAATTGGCCTTTTTTTATAGGTTTAAATAGTTGTCTATGTGAAATTATAGTTTCATCATCTAGGATGGTTAATGACTGACCCATTTATGAGGTATGTAAATGGGAAAATTTGGCCAGTTTTTCTTCAGGATGACATTGATAAATTACATATAATTCATCTTAATGAGTGGGGTAAGGATATGGGTACTTAACAGTAGATAAATATGCATGTAAAATTAACCAAAAAGGAGAATTTAGATTTCTGAAATATGATGATGATGTGTTAGCTTTGTGTAAAGACTGTAAGGATGGGGATTTTATTGCTGTGTATATATATATCACACAATTAATACACCATGTGTTGATTCAGACCTAGATGAAATGTTGAGTAGTGGTGGTATAAATGTGGACTCCACTGATGTTCATCCATGTGGCTTTAATGAAATGCTACATGGTCAAACAAGTGATGTTAATGCTAGGACAACATACTCACCTAACAATGATAATAAATAGGGGTGATGACACTCATGGCAAGGGTAAAGAGAGATCTGTTGATATAGAAGAGGATACAAAGAGTCTAGTGAAGATGAAGGTGAGTTCTACACCTTTCATTTAATAACCGATTCTGAGGGTGATGCTGAGGGTGATGAGGGAAGTACTGAGAGTAAGGATGGTGATTATGAGGCTATTTCTAGTGATGATGATACAAATGAGTCATTATATGATGTTGATGAGAATATTATTGGAGAGACAAATGACCTAGAACCTGAAGTTGTTGCTGCTAGACAAGCTAAAGTGAACAAAATAGTAGTAAATTAAGATCTAGTGAAGTTAATATTGATGAGATACCTAGTGGACCTGTAGGTATTGATCGGGTTCAAACCCACACTATTGAGTAGCTAGGCGGTCGATGCAATAATAACCCAACTAAGGTCGGGATCAAATCCACATAGAGTTAATAATTGAAATTAGGTTTATATCTAGTGAGATGCAAGTTTTGTCTCTAATTGTACTTCCAAAAACTTTGGTTGGTATTCTACTTTTATTTTTACTCTATTGATTGAAATTAACAAAACTAAGAACAATATTTTTTTTTTCAAATGTTTAAAGGGAATGGGGTCGTGACTTCTACCTAGGTTTGTAATTTCCAAGGCAATCTTGATTAGTTGGGGTGGTAATATAGCTATCACACCCGGGTACTCACTCTATACCACTCGGTAGTTTGAGTGATTTTGCCGAATTTGGCTTTCTCAAGTCCAAATGGGTATTTGTATAAATCAAGTGATATTAGCTCAAGTCGGATATTACTATCTCTAGGTTTAACCCTTTAATTGGGGTTATCAATTTCTTGAGTTCATACCAATTCCTTGTTAGCCAAGTTTTCCTAGACTTAGTCCCACTTTCTCAAGTAGATACTAAGTCATTTAGGCATGAATCAATGTTTGCAACCATTAATTATTTTGTTCTAGCAAGAACTAAGCTAAATATCACTAACCCAATCACTAACAAGCCCTAAATCAAACAGCCATTAAATACCCACACTAGGGTTGGGTCGCAACCCTACCTATGGGTTTAACTACTCATGGAAATTGCAAAAATTAAAGAAGAATTGAAGATAGAATCCATAGTATTAGATTATGGGATGAAAATCTAGAGTTTAGAGATGAATCTAGAAGAAAATAGACAAAAGCAGTAAAGAAAATCATCACAGGTGCTCTCCTAAAACATAACTTAACCTAAAACTGACAAAAATTTCTATTTATACTAAGCTAAAAATATCTGACAAGAATGCCCCTACAGAGGTTGTGCGGCTGCATAACTCTGAGTGTGGCCGCACACTTGCTTCTACAGCCGCATAATTATGGTGCGATCCACATTCTTCAACTTTGAGTTATGGCTTTCGCTGGACTTTAGCGGACCACACAATTCTGAGTGTGGCCGCTCTCATGATTATGCAGCCACATAAAAGTGATGCGGTCCACACTTCCTTGACCTTGAGCTTGAAACAACTCTCTGAATCTCCATTCCTACGGACCGTACAATTGTGTGTGCGACCACACTTGATATCCTGCGGCCGCACAATTTTGGTGCGGTCAGCACTCCTTCATTTTGCCCAAATGCCAACTCTCTGAATCTCCTTTATCGCGGACCGCATAATATTGAATGCGACCGCATAATGACTTTTACGGCCGCACAATATTTGTGCGGTCCGCACTTCTTGATGTGCAAAAAGCCAAGTCTTTGAAACTTCTTTTGCGGTCGCACCAGAATCATGCGGTCCGCACAGTTGGCCTTTTTGTCCTGCTTTGGTTCTTGTTCAACTTTTGAATCCTTTATGAGTTGATTTTGATTCCTTTGGCTCATATTGCACAATTCATGTAAACAAGCACATTTCATTAGTTTCCAGGAATACCTTTACGTATTTTTGACCTAAAATACAAATAGAAAAGAGCAAATAAGAAGTCAAAATCCCTACTTATCAACTTCCCAAACTTAAGCTTTTGCTTGTCCTCAAGAAAATAAGGTAATTCTAACCTCCACTAGAAAAAAGGATATTTTAGCTGGCCTAAGTTGAATCAATCATGCATCAATTGGGACTAACAATTACCCTCAGCACATATGAATTATCAACAACACAATGTTTTGACTTTTGAATATCATAGTACTAATGTGACACTAGAGCATCAAGAGTTGACTTTATTCATCAAGGAAGCTCGCTCTATCACGTAGGTCATTGTGGATCCCAAACTCCTCCTCCTATACTATCCATGAGAAAATCTCACTTTAGAATGTAAAACTCGAAACAAGGATTGTGAAGAAGTTCGCTCATCTCTCTCAAAAGAATGTCACAAGTTCGGCTCTAAGTACCATAAGCTTGCCCCTTATGTAAATCACCACTAATGTAAGCTCACTCAACTTGAATCATATAGGTCTTTTTCGGGAATGTAATGAAATCTTTTGGATCAAGGTAGGACTTGTTGGAATATGATGGTTTCATCTTTCCTTAAGCACTCCATTTTCTCTTTTCGGCTCATACTTTCTCGACTCTTTGAGTCATTTTCTTCTTCCTTGGGGGAACTAGAGAAACGTAATGTCACTCTTTATTGATCATGACAATCATTTTTATCCTTTTCTATTTACTTCATGCCTTTCATCATAGTTTTCTTCGAATCTCTTAAACTTTCTATCTTATTCACTTTCTTTTTGACATTTTTCTTTTTGGCCTTTCTTTCTTTTCTTTGCCTTCCCCTTTCCTTATTTCTTTTTCTTCTTTGTACCTTTTATCACTTTCAAATTCCTCGTCTCTCTCCCAAACTTATTCTTTTGTCAATTGTTTTTCAAGAATGCTAAGGAAAGATCGGGTGCCAACAGAGGGTTATTACAAAACGGATAAAGGCTTGTAACGTGGTTATTGAAAGAAAAAGGGCTTCGGCTCAAAGGGGTTCACTAGGGATATCACATTGGTAGGATATGGAAGTTTTCAAGTTTCAAATTGGATCAAGTAGAGCCAAAAATCATGTCTCAAGTTGAGCTACACTTGGAATTTCACCTAGACAAACACTCGGGGCTAGTTCTAGACTTATTGGCACGGGAACTTGGACTTGCAATTCAATACCTCGCCTCTCAAGCCGCTGGATTGTTAAAGAGAACAGAGTCGAGGGACCACAACAACCCTAGCTAAGATTGAAAATCATAAATGGCTCGAAGGAACCACTCGATGATTGTTTAAGTCAAAACAAGAGTCTAAAGATCACAGTTAGAGCTATTTTATGCCACAACTTTGTTTCTAACCATAAGGTCGGAGGTAAATGTGTTTGTACCAGGTGAAGCCTGCTTGAGACACTTTTTTTCATTACTACTATATTTACCAAAACATAAAATAAAACTGACTCAATCCCTTAAGAAGTTTGTCACGGCATCCATCGTTGGGAAGAGCCACCCGGTTCACACAACATCCACCTTTGGAAAGAACCGTGGCATTAAGAAAACCAAAGGCTTATTGTTCACACAATACGTAAAAAAGAAGCTAAGAAATTAAAAAGAAGCTACTAAAGTAAATAAGAAGTTATGCTACTGAGGAAAAACAAACTAAAGAAGTTATGAAGTAAACTACGGAAGGTAATTGAATATACAAAATGGAGTAAAGAGAATATATACATAAGGGAAATGAATATATACATCAAAAGGGAAAAAATATATACATACCAAAGAGAAAATAAAGATAAAGAAAAAATAGTGTAATGGTTATTACATACCAAATGTCAATGTCAATCAAAATGAACCACCCCCCAAATGAAAATAAGCATTGTCCTCAATGCTAATCAAAATTAAGAACATGGAAAGGGGTAGAGAGTATAGAAAACACCATATATGGTCTCAATCTGCATGGGGTCCTCAACCTATGTGGTGTTCTCAGCATGCATGGGGTCCTCAACACCCTCTATCTCCTCTAAGTGTATCTCATCTTCTCCGGGCTGAGAGACTACTAGGTTACTGAGCATCTGTATCAACTCCTCAGCAGTGTGTATAGTTGTAACCGGCTCCTCAGACTGGCCGACTGCTGCCTCTGATGTCTCTAGAACTGTTGCATGTGTTCCTGGGACTGACTGCTCCATAAGCAAGTCCAGTGGAAGATCTCCGACAAATGAAATCTTTTCAACTTCTTTGCTCAGCTTCTCTACCGACTCCTTTGATGCCTGAGTCTTTCTCATCTTCTTGACCTGTTTTCCCAAATCCTTGATGACCTAGTCCCTATGATGGCCTTCTAGTTTTCCAGAATTTTCTTCAATGTTTCCTCCACTAATAGAGGTACCTGAGGCTTTGCTGAAGCTGAGGACTGTGCTGCAGCAACATTGGATATGGCAGTCAGCTTTGTAGTAGCTGCCTGCATCTAGTTGTTGAGACTCGCCAATGTCTGGGAGACCTGTAGCGCAATCTAAGGGTAGGTAGATAAATCTAGCACTAAGAATGGCACTGATAGTCTAGCGGAAGCAGATGGTCTAGAGGATGAAAGAGGCATGGCAGCTGCTCCGGTGGAAGTACCGGCTGCTGTGGAGGGCTCGGCAACTGAACCATTAACCACTACCGTTGGCTCTTCGGACTGGCCAGTAGCGGTAGTAGCTTTACCCTTGAACTTAGGGTTGTCAGCTCCTTGGAGGTGGTACCATGAAAAAGGCTTCTTTGCCTTCACCTCAACATCAAACTGCCTCGATTCCACCCCTTGATCTTGGAAGTACTCTATGAGGAAATTGGGGTAAGGATATGACCTCTCCTCCTTCTAGACCGCATTAGAAATGTTGTAAGACATCAGGGCTCCCAAATTTATAGGATACCCGGTAATGATGGAAGACACTAAAACTGCACGGGGAATTGGGAGGATGTTTTCATGGAGGCATGGATCAAGACGGCTGCAGACGAATGTTTGCCACCCTTTTGCTTCAAAGTTTATAGTGGCTCGGACTATTTGAACCCCTGCTGTCAGCCATGGAGGTGTTGTCATTGGGATTGCCAGCATCTCAGCTAGCCACGGGTGAACTGCATCAGCCATAGCTAGCTTCTCCAAGTATTGCACTGATTCTACCTCCTCAAAGCCCACATATTGGTTCAGTGCTTGGGCATCAAAGCGGATTTTTAAATTTCGAACTTTACTCACCTTTGTGCCCTTTTTGATGTGAGCAACGTTGGCATAGAACTCTTTCACCAGGAACTCATTTGCATCTTGCATGCGGGAGGTGAACCATTTCCTTCCTTTTTTCTCTTCAAATTGTTTGAGGACATTAGGGTTGTGCTTGCTCAAATCTTCTGTCAAGAATTGTCGCTCAAGAGTGAGCGACCTTTGTGACCACCATTCTCTGAATTTGGCATAAGCCTTTTCATTGATGAATCTGTTTTCCCATACTTTCGGCTTCCTTGATCTTTCCAAACCCCCAAATGTAGTGTCACACCCTATCCCATCATCCGAGACCTCATCATCATCATCCAATTTAATGGGATTAGTTGGAGAAGGTGGGGGAGAGGGCTCAGATGCTTGACTACCCCTCTCCGAACCTTCAGAAGAACTAGAGGAGGAAGTGGATTCATTGACCAAGTGGAGTCTCCCTGGGAATTGTTGTGATTGAGCTTCCAGTTGTGCTTGTACGGAGTTACCCTCCGAAGCTTCCCTGGATGGGAGGTACTCACTGGTGTCTGAAGGTTCAGGAGGTGGTCTACTGAATGTGGATTTCTTGCTTAGGACCTTTTGAACTGACATTGGTAGGTCAGATTTGCCTCTACCCCGACCTCGGGCGGGTTCTTCCCTCCCTTTGGATGTATCTCCTCTACCACGTGAACGAACCATTGTCTGCAACATACAAGTAGTGAAAATCAGTTAAAATTGGAGCTCATAATGTATATAGAATCAAGATTGAAAGTGCAATACACAGTTCTCAGAAGAGAGCAGTGCGAACCGCACAAAAATGAGTGTGGCTGCACATCCCCAGGTTCAGACTACTGGGTCTCAAAAGTTTCCTCAGTGCGGACCGCAAAAAAATGAGTGCGCCCACACAAAACCCATTGTGGACCGCACAATTTTGAGTGCGGCCACACATTGTTTTACTGGGTCTCTGAAGTTTGAACTGTGCGGACCGTAAAAAATTGAGTGAGGCCGAACAAGTTCACTGCGGACCGTACAAAATTGAGTGCGGCCGCACAAAGTCATTATTCACAGGTGCCTAAAACTTAGGGTGCTGCGGACCGCACAAAAAATGTGTGCGGTTGCATACCCTAGTGCGGACCGCACAAAAATATGTGCAGCCGCATAATTCAAATAACTTCGGCACTGACATACGATTTAAACAAGGATTTCACTAATTAAGAATGGGTTGTGGCAATTAACATGATTATGTACTTACCCAAGCCCCATTAAGCATTTGCAACACTACTCACAGATGCTAATCAAGATTTGACTATCTATTGACAATTAGGCATGAATCTAACTCTAGATTGAAGAAAACTAAAATAAAGAAACAGAAAAAGGAGAATCTAAAGCATTAAAATTAACATACCAGTAATGAATATGTAGATAAGATTCATACTTAATGAAATAAGAGAAGATTGAGAGCAAGGGGAGTGTGCATTGTGCTAGGTTGGTCTCAAAAGGTCAAAGTTTGTAAAGATTAGAAAAGCTCTATTTGTACTTTGACTGGCTGGCCCACTAACTTACTTGAGTGCGATCCGCACGAAAATGACTGCGGCCGCACAATTCGTGCGGTCCGTAAAATTTTGTGTGCGGCCGCAAATCCTTAAGGATTTTTTTTCAGGCCAAACTTCAGATACTTTTCATTTTCCATCTTCCAGTTGTGCAACCTCACAGAATTGTGCGGCCGCAAAGTGCTTGTGCGGTCCGCACATTTTCAACACTTAACCAATTTTTTTTCCTTGCAAATTTCCTGCACTGCACACCCATATTCCTGCATACACTTCACAACCAGTTAGCCCAAAAAATGCCTAATCTAAAAAAATAAAATCAAGAGAAAGAAAAACACATGGGTTGCCTCCCAAGAAGCACTTGATTTGACGTCGCGGCACGATGCATGTTACCATCATTCACTTGAAATGGAGCAATGCCACGACGTGGCCATCATCAACCTTACCAAAATAGTGCTTCACCCGGTGCCCATTGAATCTAAACACCTCACCATTCTTACTTTCCAGATCTAGACCACCAAAAGGACTCATATGTAAAACTTCAAAAGGACCACTCCACTTTGATTTCAACTTTCCTGGAAACATCCGCAACCGAGAGTTGAATAAAAGGACAAGGTCACCTTCTTTGAATTATTTGTTCCGGATACACTTATCATGGAGGTACTTCATCTTGTCCTTATACAAGGACGAACTGGAGTAAGCATGGAACCGGAACTCATCAAGTTCATTCATTTGCTCCACCCGAAGATTTGCAGCTACATCCCACTCAAGGTTTAGTTTCTTCAACGCCCACATGGCCTTATGCTCTAGTTCCACCGGAATGTGACAAGCTTTCCCGAACACCAACCGATACGGAGACATACCAATTGGAGTTTTGTAAGCTGTTCTATAGGCCAGAGAGCATCGTCAAGTTTCTTCGACCAATCAGTCCGGTTTACATTAACAGTCTTTGACAGAATACTCTTGATCTTCCAGTTGGAGACTTCAACTTGTCCACTTGCTTGGGGTGATAGGGGGTCGACACCTTGTGAGTGACACCATACTTGGAGAGTAAAGTATCAAAGACTTTGTTGCAAAAATGTGATCCTCCATCACTAATGATGGCCCTTGGGGTACCAAACCTTGTGAATATGTTCTTCTTCAAGAAAGCTACCACACTCTGTGCTTCATTGTTGGGTAAAACCACAACTTCAACCCATTTGGACACCTAATCCACAACAACCAAAATATAGGTGTTCCCAAATGAGCTCACAAATGGACCCATAAAATTGATGCACCACACATCGAAAATATCAATCTCTAGGATGGTGGTGAGAGACATCTCATTTTTCTTGGAGATCCCACCAGCCCTTTGACATTCATCACAATGCTTAACGAACTCGCTAGCGTCCTTGTAGAGGGTAGTCAAATAGAATCCACAACTTAGGACCTTTGTAGTAGTTCTCGCTCCACCATGGTGACCACCATATGGCTAAGAATGGAAAATCTTCAAGAATACCCAATTGTTCTTCTTCTGGAACACATCTCCGGATAACACCATCAGTGCAAATTTTGAAGAGATATGGCTCGTCCCAATAGTAGTCCAGGCAATCCCATTTGAGCTTATTCCTTTGGTTTGAAGAGAACTCATTTGGGACAATGCCGCTCACAAGATAGTTGGCCACATCGGCAAACCAAGGCATTCCAGTCATAGACATGGAAAAGAGTTGTTCGTCCGGAAATGAATCATTGATCTCAAGGCCATCATGTGGCCTCCCCTCCTCCTCCAATCGGGACAAGTGGTCTGCCACTTGATTCTCACTCCTCCTGCGGTCTTGGATTTCAAGATCAAATTCTTGTAGAAGAAGTACCCACCACATCAATCTCGCCTTAGAGTCTTTTTTGTTCATCAAATAACGAAGTGCGGCGTGATTGGTGTGAACAATCACTTTGGTACCCATTAGGTACGGGCAGAACTTTTCCATAGCAAAGACAATGGCTAAGAGTTCTTTATCGGCCACCGTATAGTTGACTTAGGCCTCGTTCATGGTCTTACTAGCATAGTAAACTGGATGGAAGATCTTGTTAATTCCTTTCCGCAATATTGCTCCCACCGCCACATCGCTAGCATCGCACATGAGTTCAAATGGTAAGCTCCAATTTGGCGCGGTAATAATAGGAGTGGTAGTCAACCTATACTTGAGTAGATCAAATTCCTTCATACAATCATCATTGAAAACAAATTTGGCATCTTTATCCAATAGCTTGCACAGGGGGTTCACCACCTTAGAGAAATCCTTGATGAACCGGCGGTAAAACCCCGCGTGACCTAGAAAGCTCCTCACTCTCTTGATGGAAGTAGCGGAGGGGGGGGGGGGAGTTTAGATATCACTTCAATTTTTTATTTATCAACTTTAATACCATTCTTAGAAATCTTGTGGCCGAGGACAATGCCCTCCTCGACCATAAAGTGACACTTCTCCCAATTAAGCACCAAGTTAGTTTCTTCACAACGTGCCAATACCTTATCCAGGTTGTCCAAGCACTCTTCAAAAGAATCCCCCACAACAAAGAAATCATTCATGAATACCTCGAGAAAGTCCTCCACCATATAAGTGAAGATTGCCATCATACACCGATGAAAAGTTATCGGTGCATTGCATAACACAAGTGGCATCCGCGATAATGTGAAAGTGCAATACGGACAAGCGAAGGTGGTCTTCTCTTGGTCTTCAGTGCAATAAGAATCTAGTTATATCCGGAATACCCATCCAAGAATCAATAATAAGCACGTTCGGCTAACCTATCCAACATCTGATCAAGAAATGGAAGCAGAAAATTGTCTTTCCAAGTAACTTTGTTCAGCTTCCTATAATCCATGCACACTCTCCATCCGGTGACAGTTCTTGTGAGGTTCAATTCATTTTTGTCATTTCTTATCACAGTCACGCCCCCTTTTGCACTGGAGAGGTCCATGAACTATCGAAAATGGAGTAGACAACCCTAACATCCAACCACTTGATGATCTCTTTATTGACTACCTCTTGTATGGCCTCATTCAATCTTCTTTGATGTTCCACAGATGGTTGGCATCCTCCTCCAATATGAGTTTTTGCATGCAAAATACGGGGCTTATACCCAGAATATCCGCCAATGTCCAACCTATTGCTTTCTTCCTCCTTTGGAGCACCACAAATGTGGAATCTACTTGCACGTTAGTTAAGCACGAGGAAAGAATAACAGGTAAAATGGAACAAGGGACTAGAAACTCATACCTGAGGTGTGAAGGCAAGGGCTTTAACTACAATGTGGGAGGCTCCTCGATTAAGGTCTTTTTTGGTGGATTCTTCCGGTTTTCAAGGTCCAAGGAAAGTTTTTGTGGCCCATATGTATATGATCCCATTCCTTGCAAAGCATTGGCACATTCTACAAAGCCTTCCTTCTCATCCTCATATGGTTCAATAACCTAGCTTCCAAGGTGTCTTCAACATTAATCACAACACTTGTGCCATCAACAATTAATTCGATCACAAGATCCACGAATGAACACACTTCGTTGCTATTAGGCTGCCTCATTGATTTACAAACATGGAACATAATTTTTTCATCGCCCACCCGGAAGGTGAACTCACCAGCTTCCACATCAACTAAGGCCTTCCCTGTAGCTAGGAAAGGTCTCCCCAAAATTATTGGAACCTCATAGTCAACCTCACAGTCAAGTATCACAAAATATGCGGGAAGGATGAACTTGTCGACCCGAACTAACACATCACAATTATCCCCAATGGCCTCTTCATTGTCCGGTCTGCCATTTGCAACCTCATGGATGTGGGTCTTGGTTTTCCAATCCCCAATGTCTTGAAAACAGAGTAGGTCATCAAGTTAATGCTTGCCCCCAAGTCACATAAAGCTTTGGCAAAATCGGCACTCCTAATAGTGCACGGGATTGTAAAAGCACCGGGGTCTTCCAACTTTGGATCCATGGAATGCACAATGGCACTCATTTGATGTGTCATTTTGATCATTTCACAGTTCATTGATCTCTTCTTAGTTACCAAGTCCTTCATGAACTTGGCATATCCCGACATTTGTTCTAAGGCTTCAACCAATGGCACATTTATGGACAAACTTTTCATCATATCAATGAATTTCTTGAATTGATTCTCATTGTTTTGCTTTGAAAGACTTTGAGGATATGGAGGAGGAGGCCTTGGCAAAGGATCCTTGGCCTTGGGCACTAGCGGATCCAGTATGTATATTTGTGTCTCCTCCCATTTTTCATCAATGTCTATCCTCACCTCATCATTTACTTGAACATCATTATTTGTCTCATCATCATCTTGAACCAACACATCATCATTCACATTCTTTCTTTGGTTTGAGGTTCTAGCAAATCCACCTCTCACACTCCTTGTTGTCACGACCATAGCAAGCCCCGTATTGTTCCCACCCTTTGGGTTCACTACCGTATCACTAGGTAGTGCCCTCTTAGGGCGAGTATTTAAAGCTTGAGAAAATTGGCCAAGTTGGACCTCCAAGTTGCGGATAGAAGTGTTGTGGGAGGCTAATTGGGCATCAGAGTCGGTGTTTCTCTCCATCATTTGCTTAAACATGTTTTCAATCCGTCCCATTTTATTATTGGAAGAACTAGGACCTTTCGACGGATATGGAGGGGGGTTGTTTGGTTGTTGATACATCAGGGGCCTTTGAAAGCACGACCCTCGATTTCCTTGATTGCTATTATTCCAACCCCCTTGATTATTGTTTCCTCCCCAATTGCTTTGATTGTTGCCACCCCAATTGCCTTGATTATTTCCTCCCCAATTGCCTTGATTACCCCAATTTTGATTGTTTTTGTTCCCCCAATTGCCTTGGTTGTTGTTGTTGCCACAATTCCAATTTCCTTGGTTGTTCCAATTACCTTGGTTTCCTTGTGATCTCCATTGTTGTTGATTTGGAGCATTGCTCCGTTGACCTTGATAATTGTTGACATATTGAACCTCTTCACTTTGCTCATCATATGCATCATCTTGATTGTACCCACTATTGCTTTGCTCAAATTGCTTCGGATGATTTTGTACTTTTTGACCTCGTTGCCTTCTCTTGTCGACCATCATGTTTACCCCTTCCATAGCATTCACCTGTTTTGGCCCTTGAATCTGTTGATGCTGAGCCTTGACCAATTGGTTCATGGTAGTTGTCAACTCCGCAATAGCATGCCCATGATCATGTAGTTCCTTGTGGAGGTGGATAACATTAGGGTCACCCTAAGGAACATTGTCTCTACTTTGCCATGCTGAAGAGGTATCCGCCATCTCATCTAATATTTCACAAGCTTCAGAGTAAGGCGTGTTCATGAAATTACCCCCGGCGAGTTAATTTACCACACACTGGCTAGTTGTGTTGATCCCCCTGTAAAAGGTTTGTTGGATCATGGCCTCGGTCATATCATTGTTTGGGAACTCTTTGACCATTGTGCGATACCTTTCCCAAATATCATGCAATGGCTCGTTTGACTCTTATTTGAAAGCCAGAATTTCATCTCTTAGCGTAGCCACGTGCCCCGGAGAAAAGAAATTTGCGATGAACTTCTCGGACAACTCATCCCAAGTGTGGATGGAATGGTTGAGCAACCTCTCTAGCCGGTCAGAGAAATAGCCTTAACCTCGATGCGTCCTCGGTGACATTCATTTGCTTGCTCCCCCAACACGTATCAACAAAACCTTTGAGATGCTTATAGGCATTTTGGTGTGGAGCTCCGGTGAAGAAACCCCACTGCTCAAGCAGTGTAAGCATGACATTGGTTATTTAAAAGTTGCCTGCCCTAATCCGGGGTAGGACTATTGCACTTGCATAGCCTTCGTTGGGCAACACCTAGTGTGCTGCTCTTGGTAGAGGTGGGGGATGGTTTGGCACATTATCTTGAGGCGGTCGACCTCTCCTTTGTACTTGAGGCTCGAGATGAACGTCATCTACTTGCTCATCATCTACCCCCTCCCTCCCCCCAATGGTATATTTCTGAGGGGCTCGTTGTTAAGGGCCATTATTACCTAAAAGCAATTGACAAACAAAATTAGTAAAACAGAAGGAAAGAAAGACAAAACAAACAAATACTTAGATATATAGCTCCCGGCAACAGCGCCAAAAATTGATCGGGTTCAAACCCACACTATTGAGTAGCTAGGCGGTCGATGCAATAATAACCCAACTAAGGTCGGGATCAAATACACATAGAGTTAATGATTGGAATTAGGTTTATATCTAGTGAGATGCAAGTTTTGTCTCTAATTGTACTTCCAAAAACTTTGGTTGGTATTCTACTTTTATTTTTACTCTATTGATTGAAATTAACAAAACTAAGAACAATATTTTTTTTTTCAAATGTTTAAAGGGAATGGGGTCGTGACTTCTACCTAGGTTTGTAATTTCCAAGGCAATCTTGATTAGTTGGGGTGGTAATATAGCTATCACACCCGGGTACTCACTCTATACCTCTCGGTAGTTTGAGTGATTTTGCCGAATTTGGCTTTCTCAAGTCCAAATGGGTATTTGTATAAATCAAGTGATATTAGCTAAAGTCGGATATTGCTATCTCTAGGTTTAACCCTTTAATTGGGGTTATCAATTTCTTGAGTTCATACCAATTCCTTGTTAGCCAAGTTTTCCTAGACTTAGTCCCACTTTCTCAAGCAGAGACTAAGTCATTTAGGCATGAATCAATGTTTGCAACCATTAATTCTTTAGTTCTAGCAAGAACTAAGCTAAATATCACTAACCCAATCACTAACAAGCCCTAAATCAAACAGCCATTAAATACCAACACTAGGGTTGGGTCGCAACCCTAGCTATGAGTTTAGCTACTCATGAAAATTACAGAAATTAAAGAAGAATTGAAGATATAATCCATAATATTAGATTATGGGATGAAAATCTAGTGTGTAGAGATGAATCTGGTACAAAATAGCCAAAAGTAATAAAGAAAATCGTCACAGGTGCTCTCCTAAAACATAACATAACCTAAAAATGACAAAAAGTTCTATTTATACAAAGCTGAAAATATCTGACAAAAATGCCGCATAATTATGGTGCAGTTCGCGTTCTTCAACTTTGAGTTATGGCTTTCCCTGGACTTTTGCGGAACGCACAATTCTGAGTGCGGCCGCATAAAAGTGATGCGGTCCGCACTTCCTTGACCTTGACATTGAAACAACAAGAGTGAATCTCCATTCCTACAGACCGCACAATTATGTGTGTGACCGCACTTGACATCCTGCGGCCGCACAATTTTGGTGCGGTCTGCACTCCTTCATTTTGCCCAAATGCCAATTCTCTGAATCTCCTTTATCGCGGACCGCATAATATTGAATACGGCCGCATAATGACTTTTGCAGCCGCACAATATTTGTGCGGTCCGTACTTCTTGATGTGCAAAAAGCCAAGCGGTCCGCACAGTTAGCCTCTTTGTCCTGTTTTGACTCCTTTATGAGTTGATTTTGATTCCTTTGGCTCATATTGCACAATTTCTATAAACAAGCACATTTCATTAGTTTCCGAGAATACGTTTATGCATTTTTGACCTAAAAGACGAGTAAAAGATAGCAAATAAGAGGTGAAAATTCCTACTTATCAAGTATAGACCCTGCTTGTAAAGACATGTTTAAAGATAGGGGTTCCAAATATGCTGGGAAGTTGGGAGGGGATGAGCAATATCTGGACAGTCGAGATCCAGGTAGTGAGGATACAAATGATGAAGTAGTTGAAGAAGATGGGGTGCATAACCATCAACAAGAAGATACAACAACAGGGTATACTTTGATCCTGCTTGCACGAAAATTTGGTTTTTGGTGGAAATGGCTTTTGAAAGTGATAACAGTTCAAAACTGCCTTGCAAGATATGCTGTACAAAGAAGAATTCAAATTAAGTTGAGGCCTAATGAGCAACATAGGTTATGGAAAAATGTGTTAGCTCAACAAGATGCAGATGACATATTGCGGGAAGCTTGGAGGGACACATAGGGAATTTCATTGTCAGCAGCTACTATCCTGTTCATAAGTGTTTCAGAGCAATAATAAACAAGATGGCTAATATCGTATGTGTATCTAAACATTTCAAGGACAAGATTATCAACCAACCTAACATAAAGCTTAGGAAGTTGCAGGATTTGATTAGGATAAAGTATGGTGTGTATGTGGAAAAATCCATATGTGCCGGGGCTAAACGTCAGGTCATGGGTAAGTATCTGGGTGATTACAAGCAGGAGTTTGCTAGAATATATGACTATGCTGACATGCTGAGGTCTACAAACCCTGGCAGCACTGCTGTCGTGAAGACTTCAAAAGAGACAGTACCTAGTAAAGAGGTGTTTGTGGAGATCTTCATTTGTGTACATGCTTGAAAGTACATTGGTTGGAAGGATGTAAATGTTATTGACTTTGATGGATCATTTTTGAAGGGTGTGTGTAAAAGTAGCTACTATCATGTATTTGTAAAGATGGTAACAACCCAATATATCCTGTTCCTTGGGTAGTGGTTGTAAAAGAGATAAAGAACACATGGTCATGGTTTGTAGGTGCCTGGTGCATGATTTGCAGCTCACAGAATCCCAAGGTCTGCTGACCATCATTTTTGATATGCAGAAGGTATATATTTCGCCCTTATTCTTGTAGTTATTTTATATATGTTTTTGATATTCTAACTCTTTTTATTGTTGCTTAAGGGACTTATTCAATCTATGGCTGAGTTGATGCCAAATGCTGAGCACGGAATTTGTGCAAGACACATATTGAAAAACTGGAAACAAAAGTGGAAAGGCGAGGAAAGAGGGAAGAAGTTCTAGGCCTGTGCAAGGGCTTCATTTGAAAAATATCTAAAGGCTAAGATAGATGAGTTGGCATAATTGGGTGACAGTAAGATCATTGAGGATTTACCGAGATACCCCAAACAATATTGGTGTAGAGCATTCTTTAAATATTTGAGTAAATATGATTCCGTGGAGAACAACATGTGCGAGACTTTTAACAGTTGGATCTTGTCTGCTAGGCACAAGTCTATCATAACCATGTTAGAAAAGATTAGAGTGAAGGTGATAGAGAGGATGACTATCATGAGAGAATTTGCAACAAGGTAGATTTCTGATGTATTTCCTATGGAAATGGGGTACACAGAAAAACAATCTCAGTATGCGATTAAGCATGAATTTAAATGGAGTTGGGACACTGAGTATGAGATACAACATAGGTTTACAAACATATTATTGACTTTTACAATACATGCACATGTAGATCATGGCAGCTCAAAGGAATACCATGCTCTCATGCAATATGTGCAATGTTTTTAAGAGATTTGAGCCTACTGACTATGTTGTTCACTGGTACAGGAAAGAAACATACCTAAAGGCTTACAGTTGTTACATACAACCAGTAACCAACATGGATATGTGGCTATAAACTCAAAATCCCACTGTTGAGCTTCTTGTAATTACTAAGATGCTTGGTAAACCTAAGAAAAATATAAAAAAAGCTCAAGATGAACCTAAAAATAAGTTTGGTAAGAAATCAAGGAAAGTGACACCATTGACATGCTCTCATTGTGAGATAGTATGCCATAAAAAGAAGGGGTATCATATCGTGTAAATGCTTAGATAATGCATTCATTTTGTTTCTGATTGTGACTTGTATTTTGGTTGTTTCTATAACTCATTTTATTTTTTGGAAATTTCAGAAAGGACAAGGAACTGCAACTGCAGGTACCAGAAATGCTAATGCTACTCAAGGAACAACTGCTGCAATTGGTTCAAGAACTGCTGGTACCAGAAAAAATCAACCATCTCAGTCTGCTCAAAGAATAACTCAACCATCAGCTGCTGCAAGTGATTCTGGAACTGGTTGGACCAGAAATACTCAACCATCTCAGGCTGCAAGTGGATCTGGAACTGTTGCTACTAATAATACTCAACCATCAACTGTTGCAAGTGCATCTGTACGTATTCATTTTTTACTCTAGTTAAGTTATATTAGGACCATGATTTTTAAATTATTAGATAGTACTTTATCTTATATCAGGATACTGGAAGTATATGATCAAGGACTTCTAAGGATATTCTATCTAGTGTTAGAGGAAGGTCAAGAGTTACTGGACTCGAGGAAGACCAAGAACTACTGAATTTGATATTTTATTTAGTGATTCAGGAACAATGACAGAAAGGGTATGTGATTTGAATTTGGATTCTTATTTAGATAGTAGTAGTTTGGGTGCTAATTTGACTTCCTATGAAGTGTGGATCAAGAGATATGGTACTTTCTGCTCCTATAAAAATAGTGGATGCTGGGCTGACCAATATTGATCTTGGGTACAGTGCACCTGGACTAAGGTGGCAAGGAAGAAATGCTATAATATAAAGGTAACTTCAACAACAGTTGGGGAGAAGACAAACTCAAGCAAGCCTTAGCCAACCTCAAGTCCATTTCTCATCTCAGCCAATCTCAACAAAACATCAACCAATCTCAACCATAATGATATACTGAATGTTTATTTTTGTGATAGCTTAAGTCTGTTAGTTGCAGAACTTAATTTGTAGGTTAACTATGGATGTTTAGCTGTGGCTTTTATTTTGGCACAATGTTTAAACTGTTTCTACTACTAAACAACTTCCAGTAGCTAATTTTGTCAACCAAGAAAGCTGATCGAACTTTGTTGTTTATATATGTCTATTTGTTTATATCAAAATATTGCTTTTCACTCCACAAAAATACATCATACATTTTGTCATTATTATTGTAGATAGGGTTATGAAGACACTGAATAGTGCTAACTAGACTAAGAAGAAAAGTACAATAATTAGTGCTAATACAACAACTAAAGTTACAATGATCTTCACCCTCTTCCCACGTTGTAGTCGATTTCTCTTTCTTGATAACAACCCTGAAATCACTTGTTTATAGTGATCTGGAAGAGGTGGGTCAAACCACCTAAGAAAATTACAAGAATTGTTTCGACCATAATTTGAGCACCCATAAAACCTTTTCGACCATAATTTGAGCACCCATAAAACCTTCTTCCTGGATTTGTTGGCTGCCAAGTGATGTAAAACTTAACTTCAACTCCACAATGACAAAATACAGGACTTTACATCATTTTCACTGTCTGGAAAAAGAAAAAAAATTAAATAAAGCTTCAGATTTTAGAAAAATGAAGGAATGGAGCTTCCCATTCTATATAATGGAGGGATAATGTATTTTAAAATGAATGAATAAGAACCCACTTAAATACACATCATTTTGGACCGTTGGGAGTTGGGAAGAGGGCTCTCACGCTCCTAAACGCCATGTTCCTCACGCAACAAGCTGATTAGGACCAACTGACGTCACATGAATATGATCAAGGGTTAAATATGTTTATTAATCAAGAGAATCATAAGTCGAGTATTCAAATGAAAAAAATTAAAATTTATATATCGGTTTCTGCAAGTCTAAGTGGCCAGAAGACATTATGCTATAATAAAAATTGCCTAAATACAATGGGACGAGGACTTTAATAGAATGGAATAGATAACAAAGAATAGAATATAGTGATTCATAAAATGGTACTCCTAACCCTATGTAGAATATTCTTCCACCCAATGGAACAAGGCTTAGTGAGTTGTCTAATGCACCTCATTTTTTTTTCCAAATAAAGAAGTAAAAGTCCAAAAGGGCTCTTGGAAGAAGAAAAAAAAAAAGTCCAAAGGCAACCAAAACTCCCTAGCCGTGGGCGGTGGGCAGCTACATCCTCAGTCCAGTTGTCTTGCAAATCGCTCCACATCTCAGCAGAAAAAGTGTGATGGGGATTATAAGGAGCAGTTTCTCATTCATATCAGGAACTATTTGCGGAATATACATAGCTCAGAACTACAACATCCCCAACATTCGAAAGCTTATTCAGAACGCTTTATTCAAGGCCAAAGATGTCGAAGAGAAATATCGCAAGCCTGGGGATCGCCTTTAGATTTCACTCTCCTTATTTCAGGTTAACCATTCCCAAATCCCCAATTCCTTTTTTTGTTCCCGTCGCTGCCAAGGTAAATTCCAATAATTATTCCCTAACAGTTCAACCGAGACAATCATAAATTTGTCACCTTTATAGCATGCTAGAGTTTAATCTTCGAGTAAATTTGACCCGCCTTTTCCCTTTATTTTCTCTATATCAAACTCTGCCCTAGAGGAATAATTTCCCAGTTGAATGCCTACTCAATGTTCAACTAGTATCACTTAAATTTGTGAAATTATGTTTATCTCTGGCGCTCGTTGTTCCAATTAAGTCTCAAGCTTTAGCAGGATTTTAGACTTATGAGATCTGAATGGTAGACCAGTGTTCACTAGCAATCCTTTGAGATAGAGACTGAGAGCTACAATAATACAATTTTATTACAAAATTTTCTTTTTAAATATATTCCTTGAGGAATTTGTGTTGCTATGCATCCATTCTGGTTCATGGTTTATCAGCTAGAAGTTTTCTTTGTAATGGTGAATAGTTGCATAATTTGTCCGGTACCTACAATTGGCTGCTTGCATATTCTAATCTTTTAGTCGGTAAAGATTTATCTACCTTTAGACCTTTCACATTCAAATTTGCACCACACCAAGGAACTGCGGAATGTTTGTTTCGCTGCGGATTCTTGGACATTTTCTAATTGGGACTTAGCCATAGCTTTTTGGTTGACACTGGTCCGGCAGCAACCTATTTGGCAATGTTCCTCAGTGTTCTGAAGAGAATACATTTTCTGGGAGGTAAGAACACTCTAAGTGTAATGTACCTTTGAATGGTTCTCTGGAAAAGTTTTGAAAAATAATTTTTGTAGGATTATAGTGTGTGGAAAAAACAAAAACTATCTTGTGAAACAGTTGTGTGGAAGGATGTTTTCTGAAAACAGAAACTAAATTGCAAGCCATGATTTTGCAGAAGTATCTCTTAGACCCATGTCACTCATTCCAACTCCATTAATTGGGGACAATCGATGATAAAAGTGCGCTTCTGCTTTCTTAAAGGCTTCTCTAGCGTATGGAATTGTGGGTATATCTGGTGCATTGTCTACTTCCTGCTGAGCTGAGCTGCTTCTTTTAACCTTGGTACTTCACAGCACTTGTAGTTTGTTTGAATTTAGGAGATTACTGGGTCAAAGGTTGCAAATAAAATGCATCTGAAGCCGTATGTTTTTCAAAATGATCAGATGCTTATGTCACTCGTTCATTTGAATTGCCAGATATAGGTGTATGAATACCATGGCGTAAATCTCCACAACAGTTGATTGTAGAAAGGAGTTTATCTAGCTTATCTTAAAATTGCACAATGTTATAGGATTTTTCGAGATCAAATGGGTTTTACCATGTTTAGTTAATGCTCAGGTTAGCTCCTAATAGAGGCTAGTATGTCTTCATGACGTTTCAATTCTAAGCTCTGGGAGGTATTGCACCTTGCTTGCTCATACATTTTGCCCTGAGTTATCAGATTGTGACATATTTGGCTAAATTTAAGACGGATCTTCTCCCTCAACTTATCAAAAGATTCGCCTCACTAGGATCATGAAGTTAAATTTGTCAAGGGCTAGCACCATAAGTAGGAGAGTTTAGCGAGAAGTAGTAGTGATGCAAGTATTCTGTTAAGACTCTCAAACGCATGTTGGACACTCCTTTATCTATTGGTAATACCTGACCTGTTAATATACTGGAATTGAGTTCTTTTCCTATCGATGATTCCACAAGAATACAGTTGAGGTCTACCATTCTCCCCTATGTTAATATTGCACTTCGTTGGTGGTGCAGGGCAGTTCCATTTCCAAGATGGAACTAACTAATTTTATGAAGGTTGGCCTCGGTTCTTTTTCAGAGATCAAATTTTCCAAAACCTTACCTGTTGCCACCCAGAACCTACACTTGATTCAACGTCCGGTTGTGCTCCCTCATTATTTTATAGCCCCAAGGCAGTTGCTCTTGATCTCTCTTTATTTTTAGCAGCATATTGTCTGCATAGCCTCCATAATGTGCGCAACTGTTTTTGCTTGAATACATTCTGAACATTTTTGAATAATTTACTTACCAACCCCTGATTCATCCTTTAAGCACAATTTATTACCGACCTCATGATACGTGTCCCGACGTTTTTTTACCTGAATAGCATCACTATGTATAAGTCTGTTCCTTGGCCTTGGTCTGTAAAAACGAAAGATATTTTTCTGGTCCTCTGGTGCTAGCTTGATCTGATGATATCATTGATAGGCATACTTGAAGCTTAGTAGCTCACACCCAGATATATGCTGTTGGATTTAATCGGTGATTTCTTTACGGTAATTGATACTGTTGGAGTAAATATTTTGGAACTGATGTCTGGTTTAAGTGGTAGTATAGCATTGTTTAATTTTCATATCTAGTTGATCCCTTTTCTGAAAATGTATTAGCAAACAAAGAAAAGGCTTCATCCTCTACGACATTAGAAAGCTACTTGAATGATGTTTCAATCAGAGAATTGGATGTGGGAAATACAGAAATTATTAAAAAAAATTCAATTAGTAGTAGTCCCATCCAGCTAAGTTGTGCAAG
Source organism: Nicotiana knightiana (assembly GCA_005239525.1). NCBI lineage: Eukaryota > Viridiplantae > Streptophyta > Magnoliopsida > Solanales > Solanaceae > Nicotiana > Nicotiana knightiana. The sequence goes on from MDKJ01323938.1 coordinate 33,137, forward strand.
AATACTTTTTGGCCAGGGCTTTGATAGATGACGACCGTATTACAAAAGAAACAAATGAAAAGAAACCTTTATACAGGAGGATGTATTGCAAGAATCAAATGAAAAGAAACAAAATGTGTACAAACTCTCAGCAACCCACTAAGAGCCCGTTTGGCGTTGATACTTCTATGGCACACAAAAATGTACATGTGAATATAAGTATATATGACGACCTAAGGAGTGAGTCATATGCAGTTTTCTCCCCTTCAGACTGTCTCGCAAAATGGAGAAGAATTTATATCTTCATCTTTTTCAGCATACAAGACCATCTGACAACTTGATTTTTGGTTTGAGCATTTCTACCTCTTCATCTCCGTGAGCAGACGCTAATATCCAAAAAGGATGCGAAAATCATTTGGATTATCACACAGAAGGCAATAAAAGGAGGAGGAGAAAAAGACAAGTTAGTCTATAAATTGGGTACTAGTTAAAAAATGTTACATCCCGTACTTTAATATTAGAATTAGTCGTAGTAATCCATATGACTAGAAGGGATTAAGACCATTCATGAGATTATAGAGGATTTGTGACTATAAGATTCCGTAAATTTAACAACATTGATACCGTTAGATATATTTTGATATAGTATTTATTTTGAGTGGAACATTTATTGTAGAAAAATGTTTAAAAAATATGATTTTATATAGTTATTAATATTACTACTTTCGAAAATGCTTTAAATTATACACATAATATAAGAAAGTTTATGAGATTTTTTATTGTAAAGATAGAAATTATTTTCTCACAAGAAAAGAAGGTTATCTTTTTACTATTTTAAGAATTAAGCGTATGAGAATTTTTACTCTTTATATGAGGTTAGGAAAATTATAAGTTGAGAATATATATATATATATATATATATATTACATGGATATTTTAATAAAATAATAGTATATGTATTTATTTTATATGGTACCATATGACCGTGATAGTATGATGTATAAAGTATATTAAAAATGAGTAGTATTTTAGGTAATTTGAGATAATTCTTAATTATATGAGTAATTGATTAATTATTGGATAACGAGACACTACCTAATTAATTAATAAATTATAAGATAAGATTAAATCCCCCCTCCCCCAAAAAAAAATGTGGCAGCAAGTCACTTTCCAAACAAATGACTCAATCATTTTTGGATTAGGTGGCAACCTAGTTAATAATTAAAAGACACCTTATTCTCACATTTTGAATAATAAGGCTTGTAATAGTAATTTGGATACAAAAAATTCAAGAATCAAGATAGTTACTAATTAGTTGGCTAAGAAGGAAACAAGTTAAAAGCATACATAGGTTGCAGCGTTGAATGCTTTGCTGCAAAATCACATTGAAGGCAAAGATGCCATATATGTGTCAGATTATAATGGTAGTTGAGCTTGAAGCTTTATTCAAACCTATGAAGGGGAGTAATGCAAATATGTTTGCTGGCTATGTAACATTCCAGTTCAGTGAAGATTTTTATTCTTTAACCAAAATCCAACGAGATTTCTTAGCACCTTAGCAACGTGAGATTTTGCGATTCTAAGGGAGTGCAGTGTAAAAATTGCGCGGGATATCCTATTTGGTCGCCCCCATTTAACCTATACCCATTTTTTAAAAAACTTTTAACTTGTACCCACTTTTTAAATAACTTCAACTTCCCTTTCCCTCGCTGAGCTAAAATTCATCAGTTAAGCTGAAGTTCGCCAGTTATAAAGACAAAAACTTCATCATACGGGGCTGAAGTTTCCCAGTTACAAAGACAAAACTTCAGCTCTAGAGCTGAAGTTACCAAGTTATAAAGACAACAACTTCAGCATATGGGGCTGAAGTTCCCCATTTACAAAAGACGAAACTTCAGCTCTAGAGCTGAAGTTCCCCAGTGTAACTGGGGAAACTTCAGCCCGTATGCTGAAGTTTTTGTCTTTATAACTGGGGAACTTCAGCCCCGTATGCTGAAGTTCCCCCTTTACAAAGACAAAAACCTCAGCTCTAGAGCTGAAGTTCCCCAGTGTAACTGGGGAAACTTCAGCCCCGTATGCTGAAGTTTTTGTCTTTATAACTGGGGAACTTCAGCCCCGTATGCTGAAGTTCCCCATTTACAAAGACAAAAATTTCAGCTCTAGAGCTGAAGTTTGCAAGCTACATCAGGACCGTCTACTAGAATGCTGAAGTTTTGCGTGATTGCCTTTGCTACTTCAGCCCCGCATGTTGAAGTTATGCGCAAAAGCGGGTACAGATGTAATTTTTTTTACAAAGCGGGTATAAGTTAAAACGTGGCACAAAAAGTGAGTACGGATGCAAAAGCCCCGTGCAACCTTTTCCAAGAATATCATACGGATTTTTTCCTACTGCAGGTATGTCAAGGCTAATCCTTCTTTCTTTTGGCATGATCCAAGTAACGAAACGTAAACGTAATGCTATTCCATAAGTGGTTCTACTCTTAGCAGTTAAGGATGCATATATTATTCATTTCGGTAAAGTGATACTCAAGCATGTCTAAGTATGTCCCTAAGTCCCTATTAAGGTATGATAGAGATGTTAAATGTTTATAATATAGTGATACATGTACATGCATTTTCATGCATTTACCACTGTGCTACGCTGGTCGGGCAGTTACCACTGGTTGGGCAGTTATATATCATTATTTATCACCGCTTGGGCAGTCATGCATATTCATTTACCACCAAGCAACGGCCGGTCGGGCAGTCGTGCAATTACCACCGAGCTACGACTGGTTGGGCGGTTACATATTTACCACCAGGCTACGGCCTGTCGGGAAGTTACCACAGGTTGGGCAGTTATGTATCATTATTTACCACCGATTGGGCAGTTATACATTTACCACCGTGCGAAGGCTGGTCGGGCAGTTACCACTGATCAGTTGGGCAGTCATGCATCATACGATATGAATAATAGATTCAAAGAGAAGTATTATATATATAAGTATAAGTATGCATATATGGTGGCACTTCAGAGATTCATGTTGATTCTTATATGATTTTAATTAATATGGACTTAGTGTTATATTTAAGTTCTGCCTTACATACTCAGTATATTATTCGTACTGACGTCCTTTTGTTGGGGACGGTGCATTCATGCTTGCAGGTATAGATAATCAGATTGCCGATCCTTCATGGTAGATAAGGTTAGCATTCAACGAAGGATCGGTAAGACTCCACCTCATTCGGAGTGCATCCGAGTCTATAAGTCATCGTGTTAGAGTTTTGCTACAGGCTTATGGGTAGGCCGGTACCCTGTCCCATTTGATGTCAAATAATCTTAGAGGCTTTATAGACATAGGTTCATTTTGTACAGTATATCATAGGCCTTGACGACCCATATGTATTCATGTTTTAAGAAAAATGGTTCAGTAATACAGTGTTGCCCACTTATAGTTATACATTATGAGTTGTGGCCATGTGGGCCCATGATAGTTACAAAAGGAATGAGTCTAGCTAACTCGAACTATGTATGTTCTAGTTTTGATCGAACGATCATGAGTTACAGAGTGGTTCGCTCGGGCCAGCACGACACTGTGTTCCACCCACGCCTCCCCAGGTTCGGGGCGTGACAAAAAATATTTAAAAAGTGAGAACATGTTAAATGGGAGCGACCAAATAGGGCATCCCGTGAAATTCTTACCTCTTAACATGATATGATATTGACCGCTTTGGGCCAAGCCCATATAGGTTTTCCTAAAAAGCCTCACATCATTAAGAGTATCTAACTCGTGATAAGTAATTTTTTTGAACAATTTTCAGAAACCACTATTGCTTAGTGGCTATTAACTTCGTATAGCTACCATATACATAATTACTTCCTATAACTATTATTTAGTTATTATGCGTCTATATTCGCGCTAATGTATTCATGGATATAGTAGCAAAATTCGCCTAAAAAATAGGGGAGTCCAGTTGTGCGACTGTATTCGCTATATTTGCGCTACTGTATTCATGAATATAATAGCAGAGTTCGCTTAAAAAATAGGGGAATCCAATTGTTTAATAACGGAAAGAATCAATTAGCGTGTATCACTCCTAATTTAACTCAACAAAATCAATTCTACATAAATTTCGTTGCTACATGACTTTATTCGCGCTACTGTATTCTTGAATACAGTAATAAGGGAGTCCAGCTGTGCGACTGTATTCGCGCTACTGTATTCATGAATACAGTAGCGGAATTCGCCTAAAAAATTGGGGAATCCAATTGTTTAATAAAGTCGAAGAATTCGCCTAAAAAATAGGGGAATCCAGTTGTTTAATAAAGTAGCAGAATTCGCCTAAAAAATGGGGGAATCCAGTTGTTTAATAACAGAAAGAGAATCAATTAGCGTGTATTACTCATAATTTAACTCAATAGGATCAATTCTGCATAAATTTCGCTGCTACGCGACTGTATTCGTTATATTCACGCTAATGTATTCATGAATACAGTAATAGGGGAGTCCAGTTGTGCGATTGTATTCGCGCTACTGTATTCATAAGTACAGTAGTGGAATTTGCCTACAAAATAGGTGAGTCCGACTGTTTAATAACGGAAAGAGGATCAATTAGCGTGTATCACTCCTAATTTAACTCAACAAAATAAATTCTACATAAATTTCGCTACTATTGTGTTGTATTCCATGTATTGACGTACTCAAGAAATAGGTTCTATTTAATTCTCCTGGATACATTTTATTCAATTTACGGATATTCATTATTAACTATTATACATTGTATTCAATTCATCGTATTCAATTCGACTGTATTCAATTCGACTGTATTCAAACAACAAAAAATCACAAAACACAGTGATATTCAACTATATTAAAAAAATACAGACCGTCGGAATACATAAATACACGTGAAATAAATAATGTATTTATATAAAAATATAATGTATTTGAGTGTATTTGTATAGAATATATTGTATTTGTATCATCGTATGTGACTAAAAAAGCAAATAAGAGAAGAAAGTTCGCCGAAGATGGCTTTTTTCCAGCTAAGCAAAATAATGTATACATTATATTAAAGTATAAACAGAGACGAAAAAAACTCGGCCCTCAAATCTTCTCCAGCGTAACCATGGCCAGATCTGTTCGCCTAAGAGGATGAGCCAATAGTGGATGATGACGCTATCGATTCTGACGCTGACATCAAAATTGAGTGCTTTAGTGACTATACCTCGTGTAACCCTCTTCGTAGTTGTTGAATTAATCATTGAAGACGAAATTTGAAGTTTCTTCCTCAAGCCTAACAATAGCTAAAATTAAAAAAAAAAGTGAAGAGAAAAAGAAGAACGACAGAGTAATTTGGCGTGAACCGGCCAAAGGATTTACCAATTACCACAAACTTTTGAAGCAAAAACGTTGAGGATTAATTCTGAGAAATTTGTTCCTACAGTCTTGCAAGAGAGAGACCGTGGATAGAAAAATAGGAAAAATCTTGTTGTGATTTGAGAGAGAACATGTGTTAACTGAAAGAAAGAGAGAGAAAAATCATAAATAACGTATTTCGCACCTATATGGTAGTGTATACGATAAATATCTATTTTGCTATAAAATATAAAAGGTAGCTATAGATAATAATATTTTAAAATGATTGTGGTTTATAATAAATAGGGTGTAATAGTTTGCTATAGGAGATACAATTTTTCTTTTTTTTCTCTTTCAATTTTTCATGTTGGACTTTGTTCACACACACCCAACAATCTCTCCCCTTGAACTAAGTTCTACATGACTCACCATCATTCATAGGCTAATTTGGAGATTAACTATGTTCCATCCACATAATCTTGGCAAAGACACTAAGCCGGGCACCCACGTCACACTCCGCCATCTCCATAATTTCACCAAACCATCGACTCTGGTACCGGTTGTTGAGCTGAAACGACTCAAAGATACTCTTAACATGGTGTGATATTGTCTGTTTTGGACAAAGCCCACACCATTTTTCCTAAAAAGCTTCACACTATTAAAGCTATCCAACTCCTTATTAGTACCTTCTTTTTTCTTTTATACTTTCACACACACCCAACACATGAAACTCCATTTCCAAGATGGCGTTAACTAATACTATGAAAGTTGGCGTCAATTCTTTGTTCGGAGATCAAAGTTTCGCAGCCCCTCATCCAGCCTTTAAACACAATTTATTACCAACCTCATTTTATTTCCTGAATGGTATAACTGTGTTAATAAGTATGTCCACTAGCACGGGCGGATCTATGGGTAAGGGATAGGGTGGTACACCACCCGCAAGCTTTGACCGAGACTATGCTATAGTATGTATACATGCATGTATATATAAAAGGAATGCATACAAATATTTTAAGTGGAACCCTAAGGCTCAAGGTGCCACTGTCAAGGCTCTATCACTTTCACCTCAGTGGTGGGAGTTCAATTCCTGCCTAGCTATATTTTTAAAAACTTTTGTTTTGTGCATTTAAGACAACTATAATATAGGAGGATCCTTTGTTTCTTCGTTCTTTTTCCTCAATTGCTTTTTTTGTTTGTTTATTAGTAGTTTCTATTGACTTTTTCTTTGATTTTATTAGTTTATTCTGAAATTTCTTTTCTCCTTTTTCTTCAAACATTTAACACAAAATATGAAAAACATTCTTTCACAAATTTTTAAAAACTTTTGTTTTGTGCATTTAAGACAACTATAATACAGGAGGATCCTTTGTTTCTTCTTTCTTTTTCCTCAATTGCTTTTTTTGTTTGTTTATTAGTAGTTTCTATTGACTTTTTCTTTGATTTTATTAGTTTATTCTGAAATTTCTTTTCTCCTTTTTCTTCAAACATTTAACACAAAATATGAAAAACATTCTTTCACAAATTTATTCAAAAAAATTCCCATTCTTGCGCTTTCCTAACTCCTATATGATTTATCAATAGATGATGAAAATATAATCATTTTCTCCAGGAGTACAACTCTTACAATCTATTTACAGAAATTAAAAAGAATAGAAATCCTTGAATAAGTTATTGTTCTAATCAATGATGAAAGTTTATTTTGTTGTCAGATTGCTCTAAAGTAGGACAATTGTATATAATATCGAGTGGGTTAATTTTTATAAAAAATATAAATTGAAAAATGTCCGTCAACTTACATATGTTTAATGTTTAGAGTGCTTATTAGTTTAAGTTTTTGCCTTGAGTATCTAAAATAAAGTGATAACGAGCCTTTTTTCTTGTACAAAATGCATAATCCAGTTGAATTTTATGTTTTTTTTTCAAGTTATCATAATTATTATGTAATCCTTTTATTCGACCGATTTGTCTATATTATCTCCAAATACAGAATAATCCGAACCGAAATATAATGATAGGCTATAATTACGTATTTTAGTCGCTTATTACACTCTAATTTACTGTACTTTAATTGAATTTGAGCTATAATCGCTAGTGTTTTGCACTAATTGTGTGTTTTATGCCTTGTAGGAGTGATTCCAAGATTTATGTGATAAATTCAAGTGATTTGGAGCTTTGAAGTCTGAGTTAAAGCCCAATAAATTAATCCGGAATCGTGTTCGGGGATCAACGGATGACAATTCAGAACGAACGAAGAATCAAGAAGGCATATTACGCACCGTCTAGTAAAATGCACATAACTTTTAGACCAGAACTCCATTTGGGCTCCACAATATATGGTTGGAAAGATAATTCAATGGGCTAAAATTTCATGTTTTACATTGTTTCAAATTCTTAATATAACAGTATGAAAAGTGCGCGGCCGCGCACTGACCGCGAATATGGGGCAGAAAGTGTAAAAGTGCGGGGCTGCGCATGTCCTGTCCAGGAAAAGTGTCCTTTTTCGCGTAGGATAATGTATAATTGTTTGGGCCTGATCCTACTTGGTATATATACATGGAAATACGGTATTTTGAGAATTTTTGACACATTTTGGGCCTAAGGAGGCAAGAACACACTAGGAGCAAGGCGGAAAATTCTTCTACGAGTTTTTCACTTCCTTCTTCCTATTTTCATTATTGGTTATGAATTCTAGTAATATAGTTATGCATAATATTATAAATAGCTAATTTGCTATCTAGGATTTTGATGGAACCTATTGGAGGATGATTTTCCTGTTACGTTAATATAGATTTGCTTTAGCCTTTTCTCTATTTGTTCAACTACGTTTATATTGTGGTTGGTTGAAGAGCTCTCAATCGACTGTGCCTATTTAGTGTGTATTACTCGAAAAAGAGTGCATATTTAGGTAGTTGTTGAACAACATCACTCCTAACGTATATGAGGGATCAATACGAAGGGTTTAAAGGTGAGATTAGGAATAACGGAACCTTGGTACGATCCGAGTGAGCCATAACTTAGTGTCAGCTAGCGTAATTCAGAAGAATATGTCTAGTAAATTATGGTAGTTACTTGGGAGAGAATTACGACACTCAGAGAGCTCATGATTGGTAGATAAAACTTAGGTAAATTTATAGAAAATGTAGCGGAAAGGATTCCGACAATAGGGGAAATCATAACTCTAGACCCCCTTAATATTGTCTCCAATCCTTATCCTTGTTAATTGATAGTTTTATTGCTTTCTAGTATTTGTTAGTTAATTAGATAAAAATAAACATTATAATCTTTATAATTAATAATTTGCTTGGACTTGTGTTTCTTAGCAATATTGAACAACTGTAGTTGAGCCTTAGTTCTCTGTGGGATTCGACTTCAGACTTTTAAACCGGATTATATTTACAACGGCCGCTTAGTCCTTTTTATAAGGCATAGTTGGGCGTGATCAAATTTTGGCGCCGTTGCCGAGGAACTAACAGTGTAGCTGTAGGTGTACATATTTCTAGGTTGCAAGTGTGAACTTTTATTTTTGTTTTCTTGTATTTGATTTTATTGTTTTTCATTTTTATTTTTGACTTGAGAGACATGGCGTCTTGGGATTATGAGAGTTTTGATTTTGGTAATTCTACTTTTTATCCTCCTTATCCATATTGTGGAGGAAACAACCCATTGTAAAATTATCAAAATATTCCCGAGAGCGAGTTATGTGCACCAACTCAATCTTATGTGTGAAATGTGTGTGATATATGTGATGGTCAAGATGATCACTTTCATGGCTGTGCGTATATTTCTTATCATCCTCTAATCTCTTGCTATGATGGTTCTACTTTTTCTGGTGAAGTAAATATGAACAAAGAACCCAGGGAAGTTGACCTAGGAGATCAAAGATATGTTAAAGTGCCTTCTGGAATAAAATAATGAGAAACAACTGCAGATAGAAAGGCAAGAGAAAACTATTCGCAACTTGGAGGCTCAAGTAAGTCAAGTAGTTGGAGCTTTTAATGCTCAGCAAGGTAATTTTGTGGATAGTAGCCAATGTATTAGATGCAGAAATCGAGGTGCTAAAGGAGGAGGTCAAAGTAAAAAACCAACAATGAATCGAATTAGATTTTGAGGATGTCGATGTTGTAGAAGAGATACTAAAGTCAACCAAGGACATTGTTCATACATATTAAAGCTGACTCTAGTGTCATTTGTGTTGAGGATGTAGACAGTCCCAATGTTCATGTAGTTGAGCGCATTGGTCCACACTCCAAGCACTTTTCCACATTGTATTTGGATGATGATATAGAAATAGAGTCATCCGAGCCACTTGAGGAGTCAAGGAATGACGAACAAGGTGCCTACATTCTGGAATTTTTCTTGCCAGAAAGTCAGAATTACACACCTCATCTAAAGGCAAAGAAGTACATAATACTACATTGTTTCCTTAGTCCAGTTAGATTCGTTCCACCACCCAGGAGCATAATCATAAACTTGAATCAAAACTTGGGGTTCAATTCATAAGCTCGAGGTGGAGGCAAAAAACGATTCATGTCGTGCCGCGACGTTAAATCAAGCGCTTGTTGAGGGGCAACCCAGCTTTATTTTTTATTTTTTATTTTTTATTATTGGATTATTCTTGTAGTGTCGATTTTGATTTTTAAGGAGCATGGAAAGCAAAGCCATTGAAAGGATGCAACAGCAAACCAGATAGTTGGAACTACGTGTGAGGTACCCGCACTAAGGATTAGGCCTAGGAGAAGTCTGAGTACCCCATGAGCTGCTAGTGCTTCGGCCTTTGGTTTGCTAGAGAGTTCTTTTACCCTCTTGTATTTATGGTGTGCATTGGGGACAATGCACAATTTTAAGTGTGGGGTGAGGAGATTGTTTGTGTGACTTTCCATGCTATTTTAGTTGTGTTAGTTTAATTGAATTATTTTTTTTATAAAAATAGAAAAGTTTGGACTTTTCCTGACGATGGATCTATTAGACAATTTTCTTGAGGGATTTAAGTCGAAAGGAAAAAGACAAAACGATTTTCTTTGTAGGTAGTTTAGTAATTCCCCCTTGATTTTCTTTGTGTCGCGGTTCTTTTTCAAGGGTTTTGTTTGAACCGGGTGTAGTTAATTTTTTTTTCTGGAGGAGGAGCCACTGTGACATGAATTGAATTGAAGTAATATCTCTTGACTTTGTTATGCCTTGAGAATAGTGAGTACTTTGGTTGTGACGCTTAGGCTCAGTTTTGGACTCTTGTATAAGTACCTTAAATTGTATAAGCTTAACTTTGCTTAACTGCTTTGACTAGAGTGTCTTGATGAATCCAATTCTGAGTGAGTTATGTGCCACGTGTGTGTGAGGTTTGGGTGTTATTTTGTGCATTGCATTTGATGCCTAGAACTTGCCCCATGTGTTTGCAAAGCGAAATAGTAGTTTTGTTCAGTCTTAGAGGTAATATATGCGTTTATTTGTTGAGCCATATATGTATATTTTACCCGCCTAATTGTTATATATCATAGTTAACCCCTTTGAGCATGTAATCATGTTTCTTTGAAAATCACATTACAAGCCTTACCCATTCGTTTGAATTAACCATCTATTTGAATCTTTTAACCTCTCACGAGCACTTGAATTGTTATGAACTTTGTAAAAGTTAAAGTGTGGGGAGGTTGGTTTGACTTTTGAGTGAAAGTAATGAAATAAGGAGAAAGGTGCACTGTTTTGAAAAAGTAAGAGCCACTTGAATTGAAAAGGAAAGAAAAAGAAAAAATAGTTGTATTGCTGTGAAAAAGAAATATTTCTTGATAAATAATGACTTTTGATATAATTGTGCTTAAAGAAATATGGAGTTAATATATATTCATGTGAAGGTGGATTTATGGTTTTATATAAGTGTGGGGTTTTTAATGTTAAAGTGTATGTATTAAAATGCTTAGGGAGGTGTAGTCACTCTTATATCTAAATGTATCATATCCGTCCAGCAACCTACATTACAAACAAATAAAGTCCTACTTGATCCGAGACTGAATAAGCTCGACTAGTAGAGTAGTACAGTAGGAGTAAGCCTATGGTGCATATTTTGTGGCATATGAATGTTATTTATGAGAGTGAGTGAATACTTTCTATCTTGAGTTCCTAAGTGTTCTTAAATTTTATTGTGTGGAACTACTCTCTTTTGTTGTGTGAGGGCACTTGATTCATGAAGGAAAGGTAATGTCAGTGGCCTCTATGTTAGAGTAAGTGAGTGAGTTGTGAATAATGCGTGGTACTTGTGAGTCAAATCTTGAGGTGAAGATGTTACGTTTTTGTGCTTAGTCTATTTAAAATATTGTTGGTGTGATGAGTTAGGAGAATTGTTTAAAAAGGTCGTGTCTATATAAAGTGTAGTTCTATTGCTTGAGAACGAGCAATGGTTTAATTGTGGGGTGTTTATGATAAGCTATAATTATGTGTTTTAGTCGCTTATTACACTCTAATTTACTGCACTTTAAATGAGTTTGAGCTTTAATCGCTAGTGTTTTACACTAATTGTGTATTTTATGCCTTGTAGGAGTGATTTCAAGATATGTAGATGTTATGTAATGAATTAAAGTGATTTGGAGATTTGATATCTGAGTAAAATCCCAAGGAATTAAGCAGGGATCGTGTTCGGGGATCAACGGATGACAATTTAGAACGAACGAAGAATCAAGCAGGCATATTGTGCACTGTCTAGTAAAATGCATATAACCTTTTGATCAGAACTCCATTTTGACTCCAAAATATATGGTTGGAAAGATAATTCAAAGGTCTACAATTTTCATGTTTTACGTTGTTTCAAATTCCTAACATAACAGTATTGAAAGGGTGCGGCAAGTGCGCGACCCCGCACTAACTGCACATATGGGGCAGAAAGTGTGAAAAGTGCGTGGCCGCGCACGTTCTGTCCGGGAAAAGTGTCCTTTTTCGCGTAGGAGAAGGTATAATTGTTTGGGCTCAACCCTACTTGGTATATATACATGGAAATAATATATTTTGAGGACTTTTGATACACTTTGGACCTAAGGAGGCAAGAACACACTAGGAACAAGGCGGAGAATTTTTCTACGAGTTTTTCACTTCCTTCTTCCTATTTTCATTATTGGTTATGGATTCTAGTATTGTAGTTATGCATAATATTATAGATAGCTAATTTATTATCTAGAGTTTTGATGGAACCTATTGGAAGATGATTTTTCTGTTACGTTAATACAGATTTGCTGTAGCTTTTTTTTTCTATTTGTTCAACTACGTTTATATTGTGGTTGGTTGAAGAGCTCTCATTCGACGGTACCTATTTAGTGTGTATTACTCAGAAGAGAGTGCATATTTAGGTAGTTATTGAACAACATCATTCCTAACGTATATATGAGATCAATACGAAGGGTTTAAAGGTGGGACTAGGAATAACGAAACCTTGGTACGATCCGAGTGAGCCGTAACTTAGTGTCAGCTAGCGTATTCGGAAGAATATGTCTAGTAAATTGTGGTAATTACTCGGGAGAGAATTACGACACTCAGAGAGCTCATGATCGGTAGATAAAACTTAGGCAAATTTATAGGAAATGTAACGGAAAAGATTCCGACAATAGGGGAAATCATAACTCTAGACCTCCTTAATCTTGTCTCCAATCCTTATCCTTGTTAATTGATAGTTTTACTGCTTTCTAGTATTTGTTAGTTAATTAGATAAAAATAAACATTATAATCTTTATAATTAGGAAATTGTTTGGACTTGTGTTTCTTAGCAATATTGAACAACTGTAGTTGAGCCTTAGTTCTCTGTGGGATTCGATTCCGTACTTGTAAACCAGTTTATATTTGTAACGACTGCTTAGTCTTTTTTATAAGGCATAGTTGGGCGTGATCAAAACCCAAATAGACCAAACTGATCAAATTTATACCCTATTTGGACAATGTAAATTGTAGCATGACTATGTTTATAATTTGTGGCACCCGAAGCTTCTAAATCCTAGATCCGCCTCTGTCCGCTGGCCTTTGGTCCGTAAAAATAAAAGGTGTTTTTCTGGTCGTCTGGTGCTAGCTTGACTAATATTTAGGAGCTAATGTCTGGTTTAAGTGGTTGTATAGCATTGCTTAATTTTTATATCAAGTTGATCCCTCTTCTAAAAATGTGTTGGCTTTCACAGAAAAAGTTTCATTATCTGGGGCATTACAAAAGCTACTTGAACGATGTTTCAATCAGAGAACTGGATGTAGGAAATACAGAAATTATCAAAACATAAAATTAGTAGTTGTCCCTTATGTTGCTTTGACTCTCCGAAACGGGTATGTGTCGGATCCTTAAGAAGTAGTGTATTTTTGGAGGATCCGAGACGGGTACAACATCCCATCCAACTAAGTTGTGCAAGAATACTTTTTGGCCAGGGCTTTGATAGATGACGACAGTACTACAACTTTCAGTGGTATGGCAAAAAAGAAACCTTTAGGAGGATGTATTGGCAATAATCAAATGAATAGAAACAAAATGTTTACAAACTCTCAGCAACCCACACTGCTACTACTCTGTATTCAGGCGTTTGATCCTCTTATGGCACACAAAAATGTACACGTGAATATGTATATATGACGACCTTCTGCAGTTTTAGAGACTGTCCTACAAAATGGAGAAAGATTCATATCCTCATTTTAACTTGTATACAAGACCATCTGAGGACTCGATGTTTGATTTGAGCATTTCTACTTGTTCATCCGTGAGCAAAAGATAATATCCAAAAAATGCCTTTGGACCTCAATTCTTGAATCTTTCCACTCACCTCGGCTACAACTAGCCTGGAGCGATGAAAGCTGCTCCCATAAGCATCACGAAAACTGCATTCCAGCTCTTAGTTGAAGTGTAACCCGTTAGAAATGGTCGCCAATTGAGCCAGTTCCATCAATAATAGCAGTCACAGTTGCAAGTGCTCGTGTATTGCCCTTCAAAGACCTATGTGTTCCCAGGTATTAATGCATAAGGGCCATTCACAAACACTCCAGTATGTTTATAGTCATGGAAATGTGTCCGTAGCTTCGACATAGGTATAGGGCTGGGATAGCACAGTACATGAAGCTACAGCTGTTATAGCTCTAGCATCCAACAAATCAGAGATATCACCTGCTAGGATTCCACCTACTACCCCTCCAACATCAAACAATGTTGACAATCCTCGTTGGACAAGTATCTTCCGCCTAACTGGATTAGTGGTGGCAAAATGGTTAACAGAAAACAGTTAACCACTCATTATCCACGAAAAAATGAAATTGGATAATGAACTTTTTAAAAATGGGTCAAATATAGATAAGAACCATAATAGGTCTAACTTTTACATTTGTAAAGCCTCAAATTGGAGGTTCCTCAAGTTTGGGAGACTAAGAATTTTTTCAAAAATGATCATATGCAAAAAGTCATGGATAATATGATTATCCATATTATTCGCCGGTTAACTTATTTTTTATCCATATTAAATATGGGTCGGGTCGGATGATTTATCCGATTTTTATTACCCGTTTTCGACCCGAATCATATCCGACCCGCCCCGTCCGTTTGCCACTCCTATGCTGGACCATTAAAATTTAAACATACAAAAAGATCGATCGGTACATACTTTATGCATGACAGAGCGAGAAAAAAGACAAGAAATCTACCAGGACAAATATAGAGCAGTTAGACAAAACTGTGTGGCTAATGTAGAAGGGGAGCAAATAGAGAAATGTGTAAGCCACCAACTAGGCAAAGAGCAAATGGTGCAACCCCTGGAATCCTCCATGCTTCTGTAAAACCCACGGCTGATTCCTCCGATCTTAAGTGAGGTTCATTCACTTCCTCGTCTTCTTTTCCAGTGGATAAGACTTCATCTTCATCCTTGTTAACTCAAACATACTGGGGATGAACTGGCAAAAGAAGGAATACTACCATGCCAATAAAAGCAATAATGATACCAGGAACAACCATCGACCAACCTCATCCATATTTCAATAAGATTGAGGCGTAAGGTTACCGACGGAAGTATGAGCATTCCAAATGCCAATTATAAGTCCTCTCTTCTTCTTTCCAAACCAATTCCCCATTACTGAAGGCCGTCCAGTGGATTGGAACAATTCAGCAACCATCTGAATGAGCATATAGTAATAGAAATTATGGATGTTTTCCCAATATCCAACTCCAAAAAGAGCTTTCCTGCTGTCAAAACTACTCTCAGATCCATCCTATCGCCCACAGGTCCTGAGAAATACATTCCAATGGCATATACAAATAGGAAAGCAACATCAAGGTCACCGAGCATTGCTGTTCCATTGGGGCCATCAAATAGCGACCAACCATCTCAAAATAGTTTCGGAGTAATATTTCTTTGCCACGGACCACGGTAAACTGGGAAGAACATCAGGGGATTGGGGATCAAGTGCTTGTTTCACGATACTAGTAGTTTTTCTATTAGCATGGTAACTTGTATATGCAAAAAATGTCAGAATTAGCACAATGACTTGAAAGACAGACTTGACTTCTTCATGCTCTCTATCAGTCGAATTCCTGGGGGCTTGCTGTTCGTCGTCTCCACGGTTGGATCTGGAGATGATTCCATTAATAGCTTCTCAAGGTACTTGAAAGATGATAAAACTTTCCTTCTTTTACAAATCAAGAAAAAAACACCTGGAATAAGATGCACAAGTCAATAATTTAGATGTAATCATTCATAAATAAGAAAATTAATATTATGACTTATATCCACATTAAGATACTCATATACATTGGAAGATGACTAACTTTGGCATGTTAGATTGAATGTAACAAGTCATTGGGATCTGTAGGGTGTATGTGAACAAAGTCTCACATGGAAAGCAGAGAGGGAGAAAGATACTTATAAGGAGTTGTTGGAAAGTAGAAAGGAAAAAAAGCTACTTATAAGGAGTTGGATACTCTAAATGGTGTTTGACCTTTTGGGGAAAACCGTATGGGCTCGACCCAAAGTGATTAATATCACATCATGTTAAGAGTATTTTTGGGTCATTTTAGCCCAACAACAGATAACAGAGCCAATGATATGGGAGGGACAAGTATGGAGATGGCGAACTGTGACTTGGGGCGTGACTTGGTGTCTTTACTCGTCTACGGGCCGATTTACGACCTTTACCTGTAGCTTGGAAGACGCGTACACAATCTTTGGGCTTTGGTGACTGTAATTCCTCAGATCATTTGGTTGGCATACAGTTAATCTCTAAATCAGTCTATACCATGTTAAGAGTATTTTTGAATTATTTTAGCGCAACAAAATAAACACCTAGTCGAAAATATATGATTCATGTACGATATTAAATAACATTGGAAGTCCAAAATATTTTCCGAATCGCCAATGGATAAAATCTAAGCTCATGTTAAAGCAAATTACAAAATGTAAAGAAGCGCAGGAGTGTTTATGACTGAAAGCAAGTATATTCTTTTTTGACAGAGGGAAGAAACTGGCAAAGAAAAACAACACATGGGAACTGCAGTAGAAAGCAGAGTTGTCTATATCTTTCTTTCCTTATCCAATAAAATATCTTCTGTTCTACTATTACTTGTTTTCTCTGTGTATACGGTTAAAACCGGGCCCACCTGATTTTACTATTTGACCGAGATCGGGAGGTTGCATCGAAGGACGGCCGTAACGGAACAGACTAAATCACGAGGATCCGATATCGAGTTCAGAATCGAGATACCGGTCAAGATCGAGACTAGTAGCAATCAGAGCCAAATGAGACATACATCGAGTAAGGTCAAAGATAACATGATAACGGAAATACGAGATATCCGTGACAAGTCGAAAATCATGGCGGAGATCTCGGAACACATCCAATCACGAACGACAAACTCGCTAATCATGAGATTTCCTTATGTAATTAGAGTTATACCATAAGTAAAATTCCTCAATTATATAAAGGGGAGTTCTAATCATTTGTATTCATTATAAATAGACATCAAAGCAATATAATTCTCTCTTCTCGCTTACACTCTTGTTCATCAGCTTGGTATTATTAATTATTCTTGCATCAACCAGTTCAAAGGTATCCAACTCGAGGACTGAGTTCCATTCTAATATCGGTTTGCTTTACTTTATAATTCAATTTTATTATTTATCTTCGTATTTATCAGTTAGTATTGAGTGAAATTACGTATCCTTGAAACCACATTATAAGTTTAATTGTTAACCGATTTTAAGGGTAAACAGTTTGGCGCCCACCGTGAGGCCAAGGATAATAGTGACTGCGTAATACTGATTCCGTTAACACACATTACTGTACGCTTGTTCTTGTAAGTGTTTTTGTTTTCATGATAAAACACGTGGAACTCACAAACGGCACCCACATGTGGTGACAACGGCCTCAAATTTCATGGGGAAATTTAAAATATAGCCGCCCCAGGGATCGAGGTGCCTCAGGCTGACCTCGTGGGAGTACCCATTTCAAATCCCTTCGACGTCAGTTCACATGTCGCCCTAAATGCAAATTTAGGCGCTGATCCTGAAGGTGGCATGCGCAGGGAAGTTCGATCTAGTGGTCGAGGTACGCAGGGCGGAGGAGATGATGGAGTCAACCTCTAATTGATATTCGAGATGCTACATTCTCAACAAGCCGCTATAGCACAACTACAAAATCAACATCGTGCACCAAGTGGGGTCGAATCAGAGCCTCCACCAGAAGTTTTTCACAAGGCCGACCCTGTACCGGAGAGATCAAACGCCAATGAATCAAGGATTGAACCCACCATTACGAAAATTCTCGAGGAACTCACTAAGCGAATTGAATCAGGAGAAAAGAAAATCAAGGCAAATGACAAGAAGGTAGAAACATACAACTCTCGGGTTGACCAAATATCGGGGGCACCACCGATCTTGAAAAGTATGGGCTCTAAGAAATTTGTGCAGAAGCCGTTCCCCCAAGTGCGGCTCCGAAGCCCATTCTGAAGAAATTCCGCATGCCGAAAATTCCGAAGTACAATGGAACCACCGATCCTAATGAACATGTCACCTCTTATACATGCGCAATAAAGGGAACATTTAGAAGATAATGAGATCGAATCTGTTCTACTGAAGAAATTTGGAGGAACGCTGTCGAAAGGGGAAATGATATGGTATCACAATCTGCCACCTAATTCCATCGATTCATTCGCTATGCTCGCGGATTCCTTCGTGAAGGCACACGCCAAAGCAATAAAGGTTGCGACTAGGAAGCCGAACCTCTTTAAAGTAAGACAAGAGGACAACAAAATGTTAAGAGAATTTGTATCTCGGTTCCAGATGGAACACATGGACCTACCCTCGGTCACAGATGATAGGGCTGTTCAGGCCTTCACCCGAGGGTTGAACGAATGAAGTTCGATAGCATCACGGCAACTGAAGAAGAATTTAATTGAATATCCGGAAGTGATCTGGGTCGATGTGCATAATCGGTACCAGGCAGAGATCAGGGTCGAAGATGATCAATTGGGGACCCCTTCACGTTCTGTCTATCCAAATAGGCCCGTTGGCAGAGTCCAAAGGGACATCGACAGAGAACCCCGATCGAACAGAGATCGGTATCAACCATACGGTGCAGATCGTAGGAACAACGACCCATGACGTAATCCTGTTCAAAATAATCGAAGGAATGATCGAGGAAAAAGTTTTAGAGGGCTCATCCCACGGAAGCACTGCGATTATCAGAATACAACTTCAGCATCAACGCATCAGGTATTGTGTCAGCCATTGGAGAGAATCAAAGATACCAAATGGCCCAGACCCCTATAGACCGATCCATCTCAAAGAAACCCCAACCAAATACGCAAATACCATGGCACCCATGGTCATATAACCGAAGACTATAGACAGCTAAGAGAAGAGGTGGCATGTCTATTCAACGAGGGGCACCTTCGAGAATTCCTGAGTGACCGAGCTAAAAACCATTTAAGAGATAGAGATGAAAAAAGGAAAAATGAGCAGGAAGAACCACAACATGTGATTCACATGATCGTTGGTGGGGTCGATATTCCACTAGGGACCGTGTTCAAATGCACTAAAGTATCGATCACCAGGGAAAAACAAACTCGAGACTATGTTCCAGAAGGCACTTTATCGTTCAACTATGAGGAGGCAGAAGGGATCTCACAACCTCACAGTGATGCTTTGGTAATCTCTATCCTTATGAATAAATTTCAGGTTAAACATGTTTAAAGTGATTCAGGGAGCTCGACCAATATTATTCGATCGAGGATTGTGGAACAACTCGACTTACAAAACCATATCGTGCTTGCAGCTAGGGTTCTCAATGGTTTCAACATGGCCATTGAAACAACTAAGGGTGAAATCATCCTAACAGTAAATGTAGCTGTGACTATTTAAGAAACCAAGTTCCACGTGATCGAGGGCAATATGAGATACAACGCCCTGCTCGAAAGACCTTGGATTTACAACATGAGGGCAGTCCCTTCAACCCTTCACTAAATGGTGAAATTACCAAAACCGGATGAAGTAAAAATGGTGTATGGCGAACAACATGCTGCCAAAAAAATATTCGCGGTCGATGAAGTAATATCGATATTGGCACTTTCGTCAGCAAAAGGATCAGAGCCAAATGGAAAGAAGCAGGTTAAATAGCAACCACAGGCACCAGCCTCGACTCAGTCGAAGAAGTAGGGAACGGACGAGGACGATGACTACTGGATCCCTCAATCCTTCATAATCCCCAAGGATTCCGACGCTACCAAATTGACAGTCGAAGAGCTGGAGCAAGTTATATTGATCGAGTACCTGCCCGAGCGAAAGGTATATCTGGGCACGGGGTTAACCCCCGAGCTCAGGGAAAAACTCATTAAATTTCTTATCTATAATATGGTTTGTTTTGCTTGGTCCCACTTAGATATGACAGGGATCCCACCGGAGGTCACTATACATCGATTGAGCTTGGACCCGAAGTTCCGACTAGTAAAACAGAAGAGAAGGCCACAGTCCGAGATAAAACATGCATTCATCAAGGATGAGGTAACCAAACTTCTCAAAATAGGATCCATTCGAGAAGTAAAATATCCCGAATGGTTAGCAAACATAGCAGTAGTCCCTAAAAAGGGAACAAACTTAGAATGTGCGTGGACTATAAGAATTTAAACAAAACATGTCCTAAATACTCTTCCTCTGCCGAATATCGATCGCATGATCGATGCCACGGCCGGTCACGAGATCCTTAGTTTTCTCGACGCCTACTCCGGGTACAATCAAATTCAAATCAACTTGGAGGATCAGTAAAAGACTTCGTTCATCACTAAGTACGACACCTATTGTTATAATGTAATGCCGTTTAGGCTAAAAAATGCTGGTGCTACTTACCAACGCCTAGTAAACCGAATGTTCGAAGAACAAATAGGTAATCAATGGAGGTATATATTGACGATATGCTAGTTAAGTCCCTACGCGCAGAGGACCATTTAACACATTTTTAGGAAACCTTCAATATATTAAGAAAATACAACATGAAGCTCAATCTGGAGAAATGTGCATTCAGGGTCGGTTCGGGCTAGTTCCTAGGATTTATGATGTCAAATACAGGGATCGAGATTAACCCCGATAAAATAAAGACAATCGAAGACATCACAGTTGTGGACAGTGTTAAATCCGTACAAAGATTAATAGAGCGGATAACCGCCCTAGGCCGGTTCATCTCGAGGTCTTCAGATTGAACTCATAGGTTCTTCTCACTTCTCAAAAAGAAGAACAATTTTGCTTGGACCTCGGAATGGCTACAAGCATTGGAAGAATTAAAGAGGTACCTCTCGAGCCCACCACTGTTTCATACTCTACAAGCGGACAAGCAACTCTACTTATACTTGGCAGTCTCAGAAGTAGCGGTAAGTGGGGTCCTAGTTCGAGAGGAGCAAGGTACGCAATTTCCTATTTACTATGTTAGTCGAACTTTAGGTGAGGCCGAGACACGGTACTCACACTTAGAAAAATTAGCGCTTGCTCTAATAAGTGCCTCTAGGAAATTAAAACCATATTTTCAATGTCACCTAATTTGTGTGGTGACCACTTATCCTCTTTGCAATGTTTTGCATAAGCCCAAACTCTCGGGCCGATTGGCCAAATGGGCCGTCGATATCAGTGGGTATGATATTGAGTATCAACCCCGAACGACCATCAAGTCTCAAATCTTAGCAGATTTCGTGGACGACTTCACGCCATCCCTCGCACCTGAGGTTGAAAAGGAACTGTTATTAAAAACGGGTACATCTTCGGGGGTGTGGACGATTTTCACAGACGATGCTTCGAACGTGAAGGGGTCCGGGCTAGGCATCATTTTGAAGCCGCCCACGGGCAACACAATTAGACAATCTATCAAAACTTCCAAGTTGACTAACAATGAGGCCGGGTATAAGGCCATGATTACATGTTTTGAGCTAGATAAGAGTTTGGGAGTAGAGGTCATCGAGGAAAAATGTGACTCCCTACTTGTGGTAAACCAAGTCAACAGAACCTTCGAGGTTTGAGAAAATCGAATGCATAGGTACTTGGAAAAACTACAGGTTACACTACATCGGTTTAAAGAATGGACCCTACAATATGTAGCTCGAGAACAAAATAGTGAGGCCGATGCCCTTGCAAATTTGGGGTCATCAGTCGAAGACAACGAAATTTGCTCGGGACTGTCGTACAACTTTCAAATTCAGTGATTGAAGAAGGCCACGCCAAAATAAATTCCACGAGCCTAACCTGGGATTGGAGGAATAAATATATCGAGTACCTAAAAAATGGGAAGCTTCCATCAGATCCTAAGGAATCGAGGACTCTACGTACGAAGGCCGCATGATTCACATTGGTCGAAGATGGAACACTATATAGAAGGATGTTCGATAGACCATTGGCAATATGTTTGGTTCCCGGAGACACCGACTACGTCCTACGTGAAATTCACGAGGGCACTTGCAGAAATCATTCTGGTGCTGAATCATTGGTTCACAAAGTCATCAGAGCAGGATACTATTGGGCCAATATGGAAAAGGATACTAAGGAATTCGTTCGAAAGTGCGGCAAGTGCCAAAGATATGCGCCGATGATCCACCAACCCGGAGAACAACTCCATTCAGTCCTATCCCCATGGCCGTTCATGAAATGGGGAATGGATATCGTCGGCCCTCTAACATCGGCACCATGTAAAGCTAAATTCATTTTATTTATGACTGACTATTTACCTAAGTGGGTTGAAGCACATGCCTTCAAAAAAGTCAGAGAAAAAGAAGTTATAGACTTCATCTGGGACCATATTATATGCCGATTCGGGATGCCTGCCGAGATCGTATGCGACAATAGAAAGTAATTCATTGGCATCAAAGTAACAAGTTTATCGAAGACTACAAAATAAAAAGGATCTTGTCGGCGCCATGTCGTCCTAGTGGGAACAGTCAGGCCGAATCGACAAACAAGACCATCATTCAAAATCCGAAGAAAAGATTGAACGATGCTATCATAAAGTCCTTTGGGCATATCGAACAACGTCAAAATTCAGTACGGGGGCAACACCGTTCTCTTTAGTCTACGGCACCGAAGCTCTAATCCCGCTCGAAGTCGGGGAATCAAGCGTCAGGTTTTGATATGCAACAGAAGAGTCAAATCACGAGGCTATGAGTTCAAGCCTCGAATTGTTGGATGAAAAGCGGGAAGCCCCCCTCGTTCGGATGGCCGCACAAAAGCAGCGGATAAAAAGGTACTACAACCGAAGAGCTAATATTCGACACTTTAAAATCGAGGACCTAGTTATGAGAAAGGTCACCCTTAATACTCGAGATCCTAACGAAGGAAAACTTGGCCCGAATTGGGAAGGACCGTATCAGATCTTCGACATCGTCGGAAAGGAATCCTACAAACTTGGCTCGATGAATGGCGAACAATTACCAAATAATTGGAACATATCACTCCTCAAACGATATTATTACTAAGGTATGGCCTTCTCCATTTTCGTTTATATTTTATACTAACCATCTGTAGGTTTTCGATCGAAGACCTCAAAGGATTCTCCAAACACAAATTCCTTAGGTCTGAAAGCACGCGTTGCACTCTTTTTCCCTTAGACCATTTTTTTCCCAAATGGGGTTTTTCGGCGAGGTTTTTAATGAGGCAACCATTGTTCGTGCTAACTTAGAGCAATTCAACAGTATCCGAGGCCTCTTTACAATTAAGCTCGAATACTAGGGGGAATCACCCTCGGCAAAAAGGAAAATGCTTCTTGTCAACAGGGTCTCGATAGGTAAATTTTGTAAAGGGCCAAACTGTCGAATGAACCGTGTCCATGTAGATTACTCGAGCCCTAACGGCAAAATATTGTATGCATGTATAATTTATTGAAAGAAGTATTTTTCTTACCAGATGTTCCATGCCTTAGAAGAATTTACACTTTAAAATTTCATACTTATGATCTATTGTAGAAACTGGCTTAAGGGTCGATCACAATTGAAGTTGAAACAACTTACCTCATACTCAGGGACTACCGCCCCAAATCGACATGATCAGATTATGAAACCTAGAGAGCGTAAGACCTTAAAAAGGAAATCATAAATTTTATAGGCTAAGACCACCCCACTCAGGGACTGATACTTTGAATAACTTTGAAGTGTAATCGAAAAATAAGCCCAATAGGCAGATCCCAAGGCTATGACCAAACTAACACAGTTCGGAGACGTCCGAATTCCATAATAAAAATAGGCCTTCAAATAATTTTATAAATCGGTTAAAAGGGCTATGCTCGGCAAAGTGACAAAAGGGTCTCGACAAAGTCATCCCTCGAAAAACCCTTAGGGGTATCGAACTAGTCGAACCTTCGAACAATTTTGTACTGAAAAATTTTGTGGTAAGGCGTAACAAAGTGAATGGTTTGGATAACACCAACCCTCAAAATTTAATGCGTAGAGATTTATCTCGTGCCAAGGAATGGCAAATTTTTATATGATTAACTTTCTTAAGCCGAAAAGGGAATAAACCATTCTTTGAGGCCATATCGGCCCAATTCAAGAGCCTAAGGCCATTTTAATTTTTGAGTTCAAGAAATCATCCTCACTCAACTAAAACCTAAGGGTATCCTACTTCGAGTTCGAGCAAGTACTCACTCGACTACAAAGACTACATTAGTCCTGTAACGACCCGGTCAGTCGTTTTAAGAATTAGCACCCTGATCCCCTATTTACCGCTTCTCCCATGTCTATTTATGTTTTTGGAACTTATCGGAGCGTTGAGTAATGAAATTCGGGGTGATTTTGGACACATAGTCCATAAATGTGGAATTTAGCTTTAGAAATCTGGTTGTAGCTAGAGCTGTGTGAAGAAGGATCCGGAATGGAATTCCATTGACTCCATTAGCTCCGCAGGGTGATTTTGGGGTTAGGAGCATGTTCAGAATGTGTTTTCAAGGTCGGTTGTGAATTTAGGCTTGAATTGGTGAAAGTTAGAATTTCGGCGATTTCGGCCGATAGGTGAATTTCTGATATCGGACTCGGAATGGATTTCCAAAAGCGACAGACTGTGACGTTGGCTATGCCTGGATTTCCGAGGTTATGGACTGGATGTCTCCCTATTATGCTTTTCTTGATTGTCACGCCAATACCGTGACGCTGGCTATGCCAGGATTTCCGAAGTTAGAGTGGAGTGGTTCCTTGGAGTATACTCCCCGCCGAGTCATTTCTTTTCTTAAGGCTCAACGGATGGTTGGAAAGGGGTGTGATGCATATTTGGCTTATGTGAGAGATGTTAGTACTGATACCCCTACAGTTGAGTCAGTTCCAGTTGTCAGGGACTATTCCGATGTATTTCTAGCTGATCTTCCGGGTATGCCACCCGATAGAGACATTGATTTCGGCATTGACTTATTGCCGGGCACTCAACCCATTTCCATTCCTCCTTACCGCATGGCTCCTTCTGAGTTGAAGGAGCAGTTACATGAGTTTCTTGAGAAGGGATTCATCAGGCCCAGTGTATCACCTTGTGGCGCTCCAGTATTATTTGTGAAGAAAAAGGATGGCTCGATGCATATGTGTATTGACTACCGGCAGCTGAATAAAGTGACAGTGAAGAACAAGTACCCATTGCCTCACATTGATGATCTATTTGACCAGTTACAGGGTGCTAGGGTGTTCTCCAAGATTGATCTACGTTCCGGTCAGTTGAAGATTCGGGAACCGGATATCCCGAAGACTACCTTCAGGACCAAATATGGCCACTATGAGTTCCTTGTTATGTCATTTGGTCTGACCAATGCCCCAACATCCTTCATGCACCTGATGCACAACATATTCCGGCCTTATCTTGATACTTTCGTCATTGTGTTCATTGATGACATTCTGGTATATTCTAGGTCCCAGGAGGACCATGACCAACACTTGAGGACCGTGCTTCAGACCTTGAGGGAGAAGAAGTTGTATGCCAAGTTTTCTAAGTGTGAATTTTGGATTGATTTTGTGGCATTCCTAGGCCACGTGGTGTCTTCGGATGGGATCAAGGTAGATCCGAAGAAGGTGGAGGAGGTACAGAGTTGGCCCAGACCGTCCTCAGCTACTGAGATCCGCAGTTTTCTCGATTTGGCTGGGTATTATCGCCGTTTTGTGGAGGGATTTTCATCCATTTCAGCGCCTATGACCAGAATGACCCAGAAGGGTGCATCTTTTATATGGACTGAGGAGTGTCAGGAGAGCTTTCAAAAGCTCAAGACAGCCCTGACTACAGCTCCTGTGTTGGTTTTGCCTACTGGTTCCAGATCCTATACAGTTTATTGTGATGCTTCGAGGATTGGCTTGGGAGCGGTGTTGATGCAGGACGGTAGGGTGATTTCCTATGCGTCCAGACAATTGAAAGTCCATGAGAAAAACTACCATGTTCATGATCGCGAGTTGGCAGCGATTGTTCATGCCCTGAAGATATGGCGTCATTATTTATATGGTGTTCCCTGTGAGACATTCACGGATCACCGGAGTTTGCAGCACATATTCAGGTAGAAGGATCTAAATTTGCGCCAGCGTAGGTGGTTGGAGTTGCTAAAGGACTATGAAATCACTATATTATACCACCCGGGGAAGGCCAATGTGGTGGCCGACGCCTTGAGTCACCAGGCGGAGAGTTTGGAGGGTTTGGCATACCTTCATCTAGCTGAGAGGCCTCTAGCCTTAGATGTTCAGTCCTTAGCCAGTCAGTTTGTGAGATTGGATCTTTCTGAGCCTTGTTGGGTATTAGCTTGTGTGGTTGCTCAATCTTCCCTTCATGACCGTATCAGAGAGCACCAGTATGATGATCCCCACCTTTTGGTTCTTCAGGATAGAGTCCGGCGGGGTGATGCCAGGGATGTGACTATAGGAGATGACGGGGTGATGAGGATTCAGGGCCGTATCTGCGTGCCCAACGTGGATGGGCTTCGGGAGTTGATTCTTGAGGAGGCCCATAGTTCGCGGTATTCCATACATCCGGGTACCGAGAAGATGTACCTGGATCTGAGACAGCACTATTGGTGGCGAAGGATGAAGAAGGATATAGCGGAGTTTGTAGCCAAGTGCCTCAACTGTCAGCAAGTCAAATGTGAGCATCAGAGACCGGAGTGTTACTTCAGCAGATTGAGCTTCCAGAGTGGAAGTGGGAGCGGATCACCATGGACTTTGTTGTTGGACTTCCTCGGACTTTGAAGAAGCATGATGCTATTTGGGTGATTGTGGATCGGCTGACCAAATCAGCCCATTTCCTTCCAATACTGACTACATATTCATCGGAGAGGTTGGTTGAGATTTATATCAGAGAGATTGTTCGCCTCCACGGTATTCCAGTATCTATCATTTCAGACAGAGGTACACATTTCACTTCACGGTTCTGGAGAGCCGTTCAGCAGGAGTTAGGCACTAGGGTAGAGTTGAGCACAACTTTTCACCCTCAGACAGACGGGCAGTTCGAGCGCACGATTCAGATTCTCGAGGATATGCTCCGTTCCTATGTGATGGATTTTGGAGGGTCATGGGATCGATACTTGCCTCTTGCAGTGTTTACTTATAACAACAACTACCAGTCCAGCATGCGCCGTATGAGGCTTTGTATGGTAAGCGGTGCAGGTCTCCCATGGGATGGTTTGAGCCGGGCGAGGCCCGATTGTTGGTATAGACTTGGTTCAGGATGCCCTGGACAAGGTGAAGGTGATTCAGGAGAGACTTCGCACAGCTCAGTCCAGGAAGAAGAGCTATGCGGACCGGAAGGTTCGTGACTTGGCATTTATGGCTGGTGATTGAGTTTTGCTTCAGGTATCGCCTATGAAGGGCGTCATGAGGTTCGGAAAGAAAGGCAAGCTGAGTCCAAGATTTATTGGCCCTTTTGAGGTTTGCGACGTGCTGTGGAGGTTTATTGTGAGCTAGCCCTACCTCCAAGCCTAGTAGGGGTTCATCCGATTTTCCACGTCTCCATGCTCCGGAAGTATCACGGTGACCCGACTCATGTCTTGGATTTCAGCTTAGTCCAATTGGACAAGGATCTATCATATGTTGAGGAGCCTGTGGCTATATTGGATAGGCAGGTCAGAAAGCTCAGGTCAAAGGATATTGCGTCAGTAAAGGTTCAGTGGAGGGGTCAGCCAGTCAAGGAGGCGACTTGGGAGATCGACCAGGATATGCGGAGTCAGTACCCTCATCTTTTCCCAGCTTCAGGTTTGTTTCTATGCTTGTTCGAGGACGAACAATTTTCTTTAGAGGGGGAGGCTGTAATGACCCGATCGGTCGTTTTAAGAATTAGCGCGCCGATCCCCTATTTACCGTTTCTCCCATGTCTATTTATGTTTTTGGAACTTGTCGGAGCGTTGAGTGATGAAATCCGGGGTGATTTTGGACACATAGTCCATAAATATGGAATTTAGATTTAGAAATCTTGTCGTAGCTAGAGCTGTGTGAAGACGGATCCGGAATGGAATTGCGTCGACTCTGTTAGCCCCGTTGGGTGATTTCAAGGTTAGGAGCGTGTTCGGAATGTGTTTTCGAGGTCGGTTGTGAATTTAGGCTTGAATTGGCGAAAGTTAGAATTTCGGCGATTTTGGCCGATAGGTGAATTTCTGATATCAGACTCGAAATGGATTTTCGAAAGCGACAGCAGGTCCGTAAGGTCATTTATTACATGTGTGCAAGATTTGAGGTCATTCGAGTGAGTTTAGACGTGTTTCGGCATCGGATGTGAATTCTAAAAATTTCCCTAAGTTCTTAGGCTTGAATCTATGCATAATTGATGATTTTGATGTTATGAGATGTGTTTGTAAGGCTCGACTAAGTTTGAACAAGGTACTAAGGTTAGTTGGTAGGTTTGGTTGAGGTCCCGGGGGCCTCAGAGTTGTTTCAGATGCCTAACGGGTGAGTTTGAGAAGTTGAGAAACAGCTGAACCATTCTGGTTCTGGTGTCTCGCACCTGCGATGGTATTTCCGCAGGTGCGGCCCCAGGCCATTATATGAATTTCCGCACCTGCGATGGTATTTCTGCAGGTGCTGGCACGCAGGTGCGAAAGGGGTGCCGCAGGTGCGACCCCAGGCCACTTAATGAATTGCCGCACCTGCGATTGGGTTACCGCAGGTGCGGCACCGCAGGTGCGATCCCAGTGTCACAGGTGCAAAATGTCTGGTCAGTTTATATAAAAAATCTGAGGGTTTGAATTTCATAATTCCAAAATCGATTGTGAGCTCAGAACTTGACGATTTTCAGTGGGTATTGAAGAGGAGGATCATAGGTAACGTTTTCTAACCTTAATCCCTTTATATATCAATAATCTCTATCATTTTCCTCAATCTAATCAATTAAATTGGATGAAAAATCATGGAAATGGGATGAAATCTTCCCAAGTAGAAATCTGAGGATTTAAGGAGATTTAGACGTCGGATTTTGTTGATTCTTGTTCGAGTGGTTTCATGAGCGAATGGGTGTTCGAGAAATATGAATTTTACCCGATTCCGAGACGTGGGCCGGGGGGAATTTTTGGGAGAATTTCCTAATTTCGCGTATTAGCTTATAAATAATTAGCTATTTTGTTCCCTTGAAGTGATATTTACACCATGCAATCAATTTGAAAAGATTTGGGCCACCCGGAGTCAGATACTCGTGGCAAGAGCGTGGTATTGAGTTGATTAGCGCAGTCAAGGTAAGTGGCTTGCCTAATTATGTGTTGGGGAATTTCCCTTAGGCATTTTTATACTGATTTTGTTATGTGGACGCCGTGTACGTGAGGTGACGAGTGCGTACATGGGTCTTTGTTGCTAAAATCCTATTTTTACTCCTATGAAATCGCTCATTTTCATTCACATATTATTGTTTCCATCTTAATAGAGTAGATAGTTTAAGAGTAAGCATGCCTACCTGTTCTGACTTGATTTCCTCTTATTTGCTACTAGTCACATCATGCTTGCCTATTGTCTTTCCCGGATTGTCTAATTAAGCCATAATTGACATACTTCTACTTTGCATATTTAAATTGGGGTAGACCTCCTCATTAGGTGTTGCTCGAGTTCAGCTAGATCGGTAAGATCCATGTCCTTCAGATTTGCCGGGTTTAGAGCTTTATGCTTGTATATATATGTATATATGTTATGAGTAGGTTGAGGCCCTGTTCTGATCACAGTACATCCATCAGTAGAGGCTTGTAGACATATCCTGTCAGTTAGTGCAGTATGTTGGGCTTGTAAGCCTAGTATGTATATTTTGTTGGTTTGACAGTTGTAGTAGTTATGATGGCCTTGTCGGCCCAGCTTTATCTTGATGTTTGGTCAGCGTTAGTTTCCATTCAGTTTTATATCTTGCTTCACAAATTGTCTTGCAATGTGGCCCATGGCCAAAGTATGACATTATATGCTTAGAGTCCCTTAGTCGCAAGTTGGTATGCAAGGATAAGTGAGGCACCGGGTGCCGGTCTCGCCTCCCCCTGGTTCGGGGCGTGACATTTGGTCGATCCTCTAACTAAACTTGTGACTGTTGAAATTGTGTGATTAATACTTCTGTTGTTTTTCAAAAGCTAATCTTTCAAAACAACTCTCCAGTTTCTTTTTTAAACTCTTTTCAACTAAAATCTTTTCTCTCCTTCTAGCACATCTCACTACTCTTAGAAATTTAGGTCCTACCCCCTTCGTGTGAGCACTGCCTCGGGTGGCTCTAAGTACCCATTGAACCCTGACACACAAGGCTAGTAATTCCACACTGCACTTGCTCAACTTTGGTAACTATGTTTGGGTGCTGGTATTGGCCAGGGATCCATTGGGGCCCTAGGGAGCTTTGCCGCACCCGGACCATGAAAGGCTGTGAAACTCGAAAGGATTGAGGTTGGGAGATATAGGCCTGATTGAAGGCTCTCTATAGAAGTGGCTTCTTACTTTCCGTTCAGTAATGTAATTCATTATTCTTGACCTGTAATAATCTGTAAACGAATGCTTGGGGTTGGATAGTGAATATGGGAGGGGATTATGCATGTTTAATATAGTTATGGGTAGAAATCATGATCATAGGATTTACTTTACCTATGTATGCAATAGTATCATGCTTAGGACATGCATACCATGCATTAGAAACCATGTTTAGGTTGTTTACTTCAGCATCTCTGCTATTCTCATGTTTATTTTAGAAATCCTGCTCACAACTAATAACTATAATAAAATATGTCTTAATGATATTGTTTCTGCATTTCCATCTAGAAATCATGCTTCAGGACTCATAATCAATGTGTGCATAATCAGTATATATACAGACGCCTAGGAAAACCTTATGCCTAATACTTACTAAAACTAAAATCAATTGTTTTATGTCTTGCCTGTATTAAAAGGTGGTCTTTCAAAACCAATCAGTCTTTTTCTGAAATCCTTAAGACTTTGTTGTTTCTTACCATCCTCAACTCATGCTTTGCCTATAAACTGTTGAATTTTTAAAACCATTCACCCTTTTTTTTCGAAATACATACAAATCACTCTGTTATTTAAAGTCCCTTCTCTGCTTTCAAAATCACTGGTTGCTAAGATTATTCATTCACTCTTTACTGAAAATTCATTGAAGTTGCTGCTCTAAATTCCTGCCCTGTCTTTGAAATACTGAATTTCCAAAATCAGTCACTCATTTCTGCAAATCTCTCTATTTATTTTTAATCATGTTCTGTCTTCAAACTACTCTGTTTTATTCCTGCTTTATTACTGAGTTATTTTCAAAACATTCCCTTTGCTAAAACTCACTGAAACCTACTGTTTTCCACTCAAATCTCCAGCTTTAAGTTCTGATTTTTGAGACCCTTGTTGTGTTTGAGGCGTGCTATTTACATGTTTACTTGTGGAGGGATCTATGAGCCTCTTATCTTCCCTTATGTGTTCCCATATTTGTAGTCCTAATTGTTTTATATGTCGCTTAGAATTTTATCCTTTAAACCTAGGGGTTCAACCTAGTACTCACCTTGTAGGATTTAGTAGTCCTAAACACCCTCCGGGACTTATAGAACGGGACGGGTAATAGCACGCAATAAGCCTTCGTGACCAGCATGCGCTTCTTTAAATAACCTCTACGGGGTGGGAAGGGTAGAATACAGATATGATGACCGGTGCGCTAATACCATATGTAGCCCCTCTTCTAGGAGTGATTACCGTGTATTGCATTGATGTGATCCGTATTACTTTAAACCTAGGACAATTCTTTTAAAAAAAAAATTTACTCTGATATCTTCCCAAAAACCTTTAAAGATTTTTATACTTGTTTGAAATCCCCTCTTATATGAACCTTACTTGCTATTTGTTTACCGTCCAAATTCACAAAACTTCTTGGCTGGGACCCACAGTTGTGGATCTTGAGGGGTGCCTAACACCTTCCCCTTAGGATAACTTCAATCCTCTACCCAATCTCTGGTAATGCAAACTAGTTCATGAGTTATCTATTCTAGGTGCCCTAATGCACCACAAAATCGTTAGGTGGCGACTCTTCCTTATCTCTTCCTTTAAGGAGTTGTCCAGGATGTCATAAACCCGATCTCTCCGCACCTGACCCGTGCGAGGAAAAAGGGGGGCGCGACAAACTGCTTAGGCAAAAAATCACCCGAAACATGACCAACAGCCTCACATGATACCACATCGCGCCAATAGTCCATAACTCGAACATGATAATAAGAAACAACTCAGGAAGGGACTATTAAACTCATGCAACTAATATGAACTTTTCTCAGAAAATAGGAAGTAAAACATAAGAAAATAAATATAAAAACCTTACTCAACATCACAGTGTTGCGGCGTGCAACCCGATCCAAATAATATACCTGTGGCGTCGTGCCACCCGATCCACACATAAAATTTACATAAGAAGATATATATACGGAGCTGGTTTGCTCACTATTACAAATTACTGAGTATCGATCATAAGCACGCTAAGTGCATAATACCATCCTGGGAGACTGATAAATATGTATGCTAAAAAACTCAAAAACAGCTGAGGTGCGATATATATATATATACACACACACACACTCTCTCTCTCTCTCTGGATCTCAAGAGCTATCCTGCTCACATGACATCATCACTACGCGGAGATCTCAACACATAAGAAATTATCAAGTCGTTCCACAACTCATACGGCACAATCATATTATTACCTGAATGACGAATACGGGACATCACCCGATATCCCAACACCCTTTCCTTAAGGAGCGCTATACTGAAATGAACATATCTGCCTCACATGAAGCCCATCATATTTAAATCCATCCACAAGCATCGAGTCTACCTTGCTCGCACCAAATTAGGTCAATAGCCTTACCTGGGTCCATATTAACCCACTTCCTCTCATAATACGAAAGAACAACCATCACAGTCGGGACAAACATCCCACAATCCACAACCAAATGAACTTAACGCCTTCCAGGCATAAATTCCCAAATAAGCAATATTGCACTTCTTTATAATCAGTCATCTTCAATCCATTAAGTGACTACATGTCACACTTGTACAATCTTCTCGTGGTTACTTTCCCACGACTTTCCACACCAGGTAAGAAATCCGCACATCCGCATTACCGACCATAATAATACTGCACAACACATCAAGAACCCATGACCAGGGTACAAAGCCTCTTTCACCGAATATCGATCTCAGGTGACACTGAAGATAACACCAGCTTACTCTAAACTTTCAAATCACTCTTTCTTGCTCTTCTGAGCTCATGACATCCTTATTAACACCGAACCGCAATTTCGATCCTTACTCCCAGTTACATACTGCTTACCGCACCTAACATGCCAATACGGGGTAACACAAGAATTTCGTCATAACTTCTAAACCACCAACAGGGTGAACACTTCATCATATAGAAACCTCTTACTTAACTCGATTCAAGAGTACCATCTCAACACACGAGTGAATTCTCACAACCACCCAACATGCAAATCCTTAAGTAGTAGTCTATACCACCATAACCCTTCCGGGATCCGCCTACACCTGACAGGCCATAGCATTCAAATGCTCCCACATGAAATCCGTTACGACGGCCGACAAGCCCCATACACACCAGCACAAACCACATGCATAACTTAATCACATCAAAGGAACTGATCACTGCCGCAAACGTGCCATTTCAACCATGGCTAATCAATCTATCTTCTTTTAATCATCTTCAATTGCTTTAGGAATGATAGCAACTTCCTTCCACTCATAGAAGACTCAATACTCACTCATCCCGAGTGACCTTGATTCACGAGACTATGCAGCCTAAATCGCGCAACCCCTCTCATACCCTCCTGATAGTCTTTCTACAATTCGGAGTTTATTTCTCTCACTCCTCCAATACTATCTTACATGCTGAAACATATCATAGAACATCCCAACCATCCTCCTTTTTCTCAGAAATTACTCTGCAAAAGCTCGATTCTCGATCATACTGCTGCCTGAAACCCTTAAACGCCGCATTCTTAACTTTTGAACTCACTAGGACCGCTATTGAGAGTCACCCACTCTGACTGGCCCCGAATACAATCAACTCCAAGGCTCTTCTAGCACATGAACACCCTTTTCCTTGAAGCACGTGACTGAGTTACTACCCTGACAACTCACATATGCCTTAAGCAAAATTCTGAATCTTCCAAAGCCTAACCCTGGCCCGACAAGGCCAACTTTTGCACACATTCATCAAATCCCACGCACAATCACCATTTTACTCCTTTCCCTTAGCTGTAATAACTTGCCAACACGCCGACAATCCACATTCGTGCAACCCAACTGCAGATGGTGGGACTCCCCCACTTAGCATGACGCTACTCCTTGCACCACTCTAGACCTTGCCGAGACCCTTTCTCCCTTGATAGCACGATCTTGCTCCACCAATCCGTCCAATTCTTCCAAATTATCTTGCTAGAACTCCCTAAATACTCAAACTCTCTAGCATCATTCACACATTCTGCCTCCTACCGAATAGCCACTATAAACTCTCACAAAGACTTTCCAACCATGCCACCGCTAACCTATTCACAGGAAATAACCCACCTGTGGAAATCGCCCGCGGACACCTTCCAACGACGCTGAAATGCATGCTCTCTGCGACTTCAACACCCCATCCTACGCGCTGCTTCATTTACCAACTTTACTAGTCCGTCCGCTCCTCATGGACATCCATTAAATGCGCGACCATATCTTCAAATTCCAAGCTATGCTTCCGCTCCCCCACTTTGCGACTGCTCGACTTCCACTTCTTACACCTGGCCTCCTAGAAATGGAACCACTGCCTAGCTTCACTTCAGGACCATTCTCTATATCTCTAAAACCAGTAGATCACCACGACTTCAGGCTCTTCGAAGATCATCTTTCTCTAGCTGCCTTCATTATCAACACTTATCCGGTACTGAACCATCGTACCTCACGGTCTCTGCCAGTCGCATTCTTCAATACTTCTTCTCAATACTCTGACCCCACGCAATCGAAGAAACCATAGCACCGACAAACTTAACACATTACATTCTATCAATGACGATGACTTCACATCACAGGTGCATATCCCACCTCACTTGAAGACACCAAGTCTTACTACTTTATCAAGCCCAACCGGATCATTCATAACCCAAATGCCTTTCCTCTGCCGGAACTAAAATACCGAAATCTCGAAATCAAACTCTGAGAAGACCTCCCTTCAACCCATTCATCACCCCCAACATACGGGCAAGCATTCTATCATCATATCAACATCGCGCGATAACCAATCGCAAGCATCATCACTACCTGAGCATAGCCTTAAGGCTCCCAGAAACACAATTACTGAGCTGAAACAACATATTATTCTTTCGCAGGGCCATAACAACAGCCCCAACCAATTACACATAGAGACATCTCGAATTACATCCGTAGCAACATTTCAATTCCTCAAATTCCTGATTCAAAACAAGTGCTCGCAACGCGTAAGATTGAGTAGGAATAAATATAGACATAAGCCTCAAAAGAATCAAATCGCACGATGAGGAATCAAGAAGGGAAGTACTCCTAACAACCCTGTAGCCTCTCGAAGATAAGTACAGACGTCTCCATACCGATCCACAAGACCCTACTAGACTTTCTCATGACTCGTAAGACCTAAGGGAACCTAGTGCTCTGATACCATGTTGTCACGACCCAAAATCCCTAAGGTCGTGATGGCGCCGGACACCACTTCCAGGCAAGCCAATCATTAATTAGTCGAAATAATTTCCGGTTTTAAAATTTATGAAAAACATTTCCTTTCACTTTATTACATAATAACTAAATAAAATCTGTTAAGTAAAACAATGGTCTGAATATTACACTTTAGCAAAAATATGTCCCAACACATCCCAGAACCCGGTATCACAAGTGCATGAGCAATTTCTAAGAATTTATACAATCATCACAAAGCCTGGCTGAAATACAAATTGGACAAGGAAATTTAAAATGAAAATAAATACAATACGAGAGGGACCCTGTCAGTTGCAGATCGCCTCCGGATGATGCAGCTCGCCTAAGTCTTTGAATCCTCCACATTGCTATGAAAGTATCTGTGCAATAAAATGCACAGCAAGTGTAGCATGAGTACAAAAACAACGTGTACTCTGTAAGTCGCGCGCCTAACCTCAGAGAGGTAGTGACGAGAGGTAAATTAGACACTTGCTAAAGGTCAATTTAGAATATTCAGGTGTGACACTAAGCATGATTACCACAGGCAATTTATTAAAATCCGGAATAAATACTCCGTTCACATTTAACACTTTATATCTTCGTCATATTAATAACAATTAATCAACATGGGTGATTTAATCAAATAATAATTAATCAACGGGAAGGAACAACTTCTTCCAAAATCTTATAATAACTTTAGATCTCTGTCATTTCAATTGACAACTTAAAATCCCAGGCCAGTAATCAGGCAAAAATCATAGCAACTATGCAGTAAATATCATGCGCAAGCAATGCCGAGGGTCAAACGGCACGGACCAACAATAATAAATTGTGCACTGCCGAGGGTCGAACGGCTCGAACCATAGATGCATCTATCTACCCCGCTCGCGAATCGATCATGCGACGCGGTCATACATACAAATAATAAGGCTAGCCTACTCGGGAATCATACCCGCGGCTCAGGTGCTCATATGTACACATATCCACATAATAAATCCGTATTTTTATCAAGAAAGCATTTTTCTCAGGAAAGTGGTAAAATTCTTCTTAAGGGAACATGAGCTATAGTTTTTAAATCTTTTTTTTGAAACTCATTTGCTAAGTTTAATGATATTCCATAATATAACCCTACTAGGTATACAATTATCCACAGAGGAATCAATTCTCTTTTTAGATGATTAAGAAAATGAACTCTAGTCTTCTTCAGATAATCAATTACTATTTCAATTATATTAGCAGTTTTAATATTACAGAAGGACCACAGGTACAACACGTAAGGCATGCTAGTGGGTCCTAGACTACCCGGACATGGCATAATAGTAGCTACGTACGGACCCCCGTTACCTCGTGTGTACGTATCCCCCGAAGATAATAGCACATACTTAATTAATTCACCTAGAGGGACAATTCCCCCTCACAAAGTTGGAAAGGAGACTTACCTCGCTCCAAAATCCCGTAACCGGCTTCCAAGCCCTTCCGACGACTCCAACGGAGGCACAATGCCCCAAAACTATCCAAATAACGGCAAACCAGTGAAAATATACTCTAAAATTTGCAACAATTCCAAATTATATAATTTTCCAACCCCGGTTAGTGAAATGACCAAAATGTCCTCGGGCCCACGTTCCCGAAACCTGAAATTTCTCGAAGATAAATTCTACCCATAGCTTCACTAGTTAAATTATATGATTTACTCTAAATTCCATGCTCAAATTCGTGGTTAAAATCAAAATACAAATTTCTATGTCTTTCCTCAAAAATCTCAATTCTCCTACTAATTTCCATGTCTAATACATGCATATAATCTTGTGTTTAACTTAAAAACGGGAGAAATTTACTTAACTAGTGATGATTGGTGGAGAATCTCTCTTGAAGCTCCTCAAACTCGCCCACATCCATGAAAGAAATGAAAGAAATGGCCAACATTTCGCATATAAACTAATCTGCCCTGGCCCCAATTTACTCTCTGTGTTCGCATACCCACGAACGCGTTCGCAGAGCTTCCTCGAGCCAACACTCCACGATCGCAGTCCCCTCCCACCGTTCGCATAGGACAAAGGACCCCAGGCCCCCAGTTCCCCTTTCCTCTACGCGTTCGCACACCGTACCCCGCGTTCGCGTAGAGATCACACCCCAAGCCACCACGTTCGCACTCCATGTTCCGCGAACGCACAAACCAAATCCAGCATCACTCGAATTTCCTTCTATGAGATCGCACACAAGGGACCGCGATCGCATAGCACACCAGATACACCAGAAGACATCAGCAACAAAACAGAGAAAAATGGTCCGAACTCACCCCGAAACACACCCGAGGCCCCCGGGACCCCGTCCAATCATACGAATCAGTCCCATAACATCCCAAAAACTTGTTCGAGGCTTCAAATCACATAAAAAAATGCCAAAATCACGAATCGCACCAAAAAATTCAAACTTTATGAACTTTGAAATTTCAAACCTCCACATTCGATGCCGAGACCTATCAAATCACGTCCGATTGACCTCAAATTTTGCACATAAGTTATATTCGACATTACGAACATGCTCCAACTTCCGGAATTGTATTTCGACCCTGATATCAAAATTTCCACTTCCGGTCGGATTTCTCGAAAACCTTCAAATTTTCTATCTTTAGCCAAATGACTTCAAAATGACCTACGGACATTCAAATTCACTTCTGATCATGCTCCCAACTCCAGAATCGTCTTACGAAGCTATTCCCAGACTCGGAATCCCAAACGGACATCAATAAATCTGAAATGCACTTCAAGCCCAAATTTATGATATTCTTCTAAAATGCTAACTTCCACAATATGCATCGAAACGCTCATGGGTTATCCAAAACTAGATCCGGACATACGCCCAAGTCTGAAATCATCATACAAACCTACAGGAACCTTCAAATCCTGATTCGGAGGTCGTTTACTCAAAATTCCAATCTTAGTTGATTCTACCAAATTAAGGCTTCTGAAATGAGAATTTTCTTTCCAAATCAACTCTAAACTTTCCGTAATTGAATTCCGATCACACCTTCAAGTCATAATACCTGAAATGGAGTTGGTCACGACTTCAAACCGCTGAACGACTCACTAGATCTCAAAACGACCGATCGGGTCGTTACAGACTCCTATCCTAACTGAGGTGCTAGGCAGACCCTCAGGTTTTAAAGGTGAAAATGATAAGGAGACATATAATAAACAAGTAGAACTGCAGATAAGGGGGTAGTACATAAATAGGAAAGGGCTCAAAGACCTCCACAAACAGTGCACATAACAGCATGCCTCATACACAATTAAGGTCCAGATTCAGATCCTACGCATGGTGATAATAACAAAGACAGATTTATTGCATAACTCATAGAGGAAGTCTTAATCAAGCTTGCCTACTAGTTTTAAGCATGCTGATAGTTGAACACTAATCACAAAGGACAGTTCTGGTTTTATTTTTTTTAAGTTGATTACCTAAGGCTTACCTAGGTGTAGGATAACATGCAACAGTTATTCAGATTTGTTAACGAATCTAGGTTGTTTATAGCTAATAACATGCAATTCTAGGTGTTGAAGATGTGCAAGGACTAATTACCAGTTGATTAGAATAGGGGGACTGTTTTAGATATCTATATTTAGACTAAGTGCAGTTAAATGAGTACGATCCTATAGCATGATTTCTAGTGCAGCATGATGCATAATAACCTAAACAGGATTTCTAAATGCACATAGAATCACAACATTATGCACCGTTTCAGGAATAGCAAGAGTACAACTTGTTAGTGTTATCCTATGGACATGATTTCTAAGTGTGTATAGCAATATGAAACATGATTGCAGAAGATACCAATTATTAATGTTATTTACCCTATCACAGATTTTTCTAAGTGTCAGTACTAAAACAAGATGCTGAAACAGTGTACATGGGACCTAAAGAGCAGGATTTTTAATGCATGGATGTGAGCCTACACATGATTTCTATTGCACAGATAAGAAATAAAGCTTAAAACATGGTTTCTACACTTGTAATAACTAAACATGCATAGTTACCCCTCTCATTTCACTATCCAGCCCCCATGAGTTGTTTACAGGTTATTACAAGCCAGGAATTATGAATTACATAAACAAAGTAGAAAATAAGAAGTTATTCTATAGGGAGCCTTCATTCAATCCCAAATCCTCCAAACCTTATGCCATATGGTATTCATAGCCCTTTTCACAGTCTGGGTGTGTCAAAGTTCCCTAAGGACCTCAAAGGCTCCCGAGCAATGCTCACACCCAGACTTAGTAACCATGAGTTAAACATGTGCAGTGTGGAAATACCAGCCTCAGTGTGTCAGAGTTCAGAGGGAACTCAAGATGTTCCCAAAGCAGTAGTCACACTGAAGGGGTGGAACTTAAGAATCTAGGAATAAAGTGAAATGCAAAGGATGAGTTTTGAAAAGGTTTTGAAAGAGATTTATTTGAAACATTTCATAAACCAGAGAGTCTGTTTAGTAAAACATATTTTGAAAAGAGAGTACAGTAATAAGCAACAGTCTAAACACGATATCAAAAAATGAGTTCATACATAGCCAAAGCACACAGAAACTAAGGCAGGTTCAGCCACGACAATCAAGGACACTAGGGGGTTGGGACACATAGAACATTTAGCTGCAAACACAATAACCCAGCAAATATATAGGACTGGTTTAAACATGCTCAGAAACTGTCGATACTGGCATAATCACAAAACAAGACATGAAGAACCACATAGAGGGTGATAGGGATTTGGGGTAAATATAAAACAAGTAGGAAACAGTTGGTAGGTCATGCTCAGAAACACACATAAAGGGGGTATACTAGTTCAAAGGAAAGGGAAGATATAATAGCATGATAGTTATGTATTTTAATTACAGGTTTCGCAAAAGAACCACAAATAGAAGCAAACCAGAAACAGTAAGAACTGAAACAAATAGAGAATCATATTTTTGTTGGAGCTTTGAATTTGAACTAGGACATACCAGTGAAGAGGAGAGCAAGCAGAATGAAAAGAACAAGAGAGAGAGCACAGGTTAGCCTTGGTTTGCAGCCGGCTAACAATTAGACAGTAGCAAATAGCACAAGAGAGAGAGAGAGAGCAGAGATTCTTTTAGTGTAAGAGATAGTTTTTGAACCCCAGTGTTTATTCTCTGTTAATGAGAGAGTAGGGTACTTATATTTTAAAACATGCATAAGGAATAATGTAAAAAATAATAATTCAACAATAATTATAGAAATATACCAATTAGAATCAGGTCAGTTGCGATGACTTCCTTTAATCAAGGAGTTTAAGATTCAAACGGTAATAGGCCAAATAAGGAATGAAACCATATGAGGTTGAATTAACATATAAGGAAATAATTTAGCATAGCACGAATATACAGCATATAATAGAGTCTAGGTTCAACAAACTATAATTAAGGAATGTTTAAGAATCAGCTTGACAGCGTAATTAACTATGAAAAATAAGGTAGGGAATGATGGAAATCAACAGGAAACCCTCAAGTGAGGTTCAGATTACTGGAAGTTAGAATCAATTAGGGAAAGGTATCATGTATGACTGGAATACCACACACAGGAAAAATAATTTCAGCATATAGAACAAGTAATTAGCCTAGGTTCAAAAAATCTAATTAAGAATCGATTAGACAGTAGAATTAATCAAATAAGACAAGTGAATAACTCATGGATCAAAATCAGTAACGTATTACCCTAGGAGATCAATGAAGGACATCAATCCCAAGGAATCAATGACTCAAACAAGGACAACATTAACTAAAGGAAAATAACATGAATTAAATAAACAATGTTCAAGAAATCTGAAACCCTAGTAATCACAGTAGAGTAAAACCATACGAAGTTAGGGATTCATATGTATCACAGGGTAAATATGGATGTAAGCAGAAGAAGCAAGAAAATCAGAGACATATTGTCACGACCCCAAATCCTAACCGGCCGTGATGACGCCTATCGTGGAACTAGGCTAGCCAATATATCACATGTTCACAATTTCTTTTAAAAACATCCCATTTCCGAAATCTGAGCATTTCATAAATATACAGAACTACTAAAATAAAAAAGGTCATCATAGTACAATACTACAATCCCCAAAACCCGAAGCCAACGTGTCATGAGCATCTAGTGAAATAATCCGAAATAAACTATTATAATACAAATCTCCAAATCAAAGCTAAAATACACAGGAAGGGAAAACAGAGATGTTGCGGACGCTGGACAACTACCTCTATATCCCTCAATCTGGCTCCGCTGCGGATAATAAAGGCTAATGCTCGAGGTCTGCCCCTGAATCTGCACACAGAGGTGCGAGGAGTAATGTGAGTACACCAACTCAGTAGTAATGAAAATAAATCAGGTCTGAGCAGCAAGAACATATAACATCAAAGTCATTAAATCACAGGAGGCACATCCTTATTTTCAAATAGTATAACATAGATGTATGAAATCGTCATGCCTTATAATCAACTTCCGAAAAACCCTTTAAAAATATATATTTTTCAACAACTTCAGCCGAAAGGTCTAGTATAAAAATGAAATAAATCATATAGAGGCCCCTCGGGCAAAACATATTTCATAAGCTCAGCGTGAAAGTAGCGGAATCATCAGTAGCACCTTGGGCAAAAACATGTATCATAATCAGCCCCTCGGCATGCCTCACAGTCACTCATAATCCGTCACTCAGCACCTCACAGCCACTCATAATCAGTCACTCAGCACCTCACAGTCACTCATACCTCCCAATCACTCGTCACTCAGCACTCGGCACTCGACACTCGCACTCAGTAGGTACCTGCGCTCACTGGGGGTGTGTACAGACTCCGTCTTCGGAGGGGCTCCTTCAACCCAAGCGCTAAATAAACAGCCAAATCATGGCATCAATCACTCTCAGGCTCTCGGCCTGTCTCATATCATAAATATCCTCACAACATTGGCCCTCGGCCGCACTCAGTCAGACACTCTCAACATGCCACTCGGTCCATAAGTAAAATAGGGTTCTCGACCCGAAAATAGTACTTCATTTCAAGAAATAGTAATATCATCAAATAGGAGTGTCAACAATTTCACAAGAAAGACTGAGTGAAAAATCAAAAGTTCAAGTAGTGAGAATATCAGTAAAGTAGCCCCCAAGGGGTTAAAACAGATCGGCACTAGGCCCCAAATATGGCTCACAGCCCAAATATTAC
This sequence comes from Nicotiana knightiana, assembly GCA_005239525.1. Lineage (NCBI taxonomy): Eukaryota > Viridiplantae > Streptophyta > Magnoliopsida > Solanales > Solanaceae > Nicotiana > Nicotiana knightiana. Next base: position 76,263 of record MDKJ01323938.1, read on the forward strand.
ATAATTCTTTTAGAACATAATTAACATAAGGTTTTGAGTAAATATGCAACTCATTAGTTGCCGCGGAGAGGACCTAGTCCAATCCAAAAGTCAGTACGCGCCACATACTTGTCATCCGACATGTGCGCCATTCTAAAAACAGTAAGAAATACGAAGTCTGAGGTTTCATACCTTCAGGACAAGATTTAAGTCCATTACTTACCTCTACCGGGCCGCGACACTAGTCTGCAATGCATTTGCCCCTCAAATTGGCTCCCTATTGCACCGAATCTAGCTAAAATCAGTTCAACGTCATCAATATATATTCAAGGAACACAACCCAATCGAAAATTATCAATTTAGTCAAAAATCTCAAAATTCGGCCAAACCCGAGCCTCGGGCCCACGTCTCGGAATTCAATAATTTTTACACCATTAGAAACCTCATCCTCCCACGATTCTATACATACCAAGAACACTAAAATCGGACCACAATTGCCATTCCAAAACCTCAAACGAAATCCCAATTCCTTCCTCCCATTTTTCCAACTTTTTCCTACCCAAATCCTTAAATTTTCAAGCCTAATCTTAACAAAATAGCATACGAACGGGATTAACAATCAAAGAACTTACCTTTGCTGAAGAACCTTGAAATTCCCTCTCAAAACCACCTTCAATGGACTCCTCCCGCATGCAAATTGATGAAAAACTAATAAATTTCGCGGAGGGGTCCTTTTTATACGGTTCTGCACAGTCATTTCCGCACCTGCGGTCCCAGGGTGCGCACCTGCGAAACTCACTTAACTGGCCAATTCTCGCGCCTGCGACCACCTTTCCGCACCAGCGACATCGCAGGTGCGACAAACCCCTCGCACATGGGAACCTCTCCTACACAGAAAAAACTCGCACCTGCGACCTTACTCTCCGCTCCTGCGCTGCGACTCCTCCTTTCGCAGGTGCGAAAACACCAGCAAACCAGCACAGCAGATTTCCAAAAATCAGTCCAACTTCCCGTCAACCATCCGAAATCAATCCCGAGCCCCTCGGGGCCCCAACCAAACATACCAACACACCCCATAGCATTATTCCAACTTAGTCGAGCTTTCGAAACACCAAAAACAACACGAAAACACCAAGTTTACATCAAATTCAAGCCTAAAACTTTTGAAACTTCTAAATTCGCCAACCACGCCGAAACCAACCAAAACACCTCCGATTAACCTGAAATTTTGCAGACATATCCAAAATGACATTACAAAACTGTTTCAACTTCTAGAATTTCATTCCGACCTCGATAGCCTATTTTCCACTGCCGACCGGAAATCGCCAAAAACTAACTTTCGCCAATTCAAGCCTAATTCTACACTGGACATCACAAAAATATTCCGAACACAGTCTAAGTCCCAAATCACCTAACGAAGCTATTCGAGCCATAAAATCTGCATTCCGATATCGTTTACCAATAAGTCAACTCTCAGTTGACTTTCTCAACTATTAGGCCACTTTAAAAGGCTAAATGCCTAAACTCTCACCATAACCACTCCGTACCCAAACCAACTGATCCAACACATCAAAAATAAGATAGCGATACTTAACAAATGCAGAAATAGGGAAAATGGGGTAAATCTCATGGAACGACCGGTCGGGTCGTTACACAATATGAACACCATAGGGTAAAGCATCAGTGAATCACAAAGCTCATGAAACAAAGACACATATGCAAGTAATATCATCACAAAGAAAATCAGGGACTAGGGTTTAGGACTAGAAATTAGGGTTTTCAACACAAGTAAAGAGAGACTCCAATAAATCGCTAAACACAGTAGAAATCTTAGGAGAATACTAAAAATCGTTGGAAAACCGTTTAAAGAAGGGGTCATGAAACCCTAGTTGAAAACGAAGAGTCATTTTGAGAAAACATCTGAAAATCTTTGAGAAAACATCAAAATAGCTTAAAATATACATAGATCTAAATGAATCGGGGAGTTTAAGCATTAGGGATTCAAAGAGAACCCAGAAAGATGAGAGAAACCTCAAAAAATGTTACTGGTTTAAACCCAGAAGTTATAGATCTTACTCGAACGGCCGGAGGTGGCCGGAGAATGGTGAGCAAGGCCCAGGGGGTAGGAGGATTCAACCCAGGTCTCTTGAAGACCTTAGAGATGGAAAACACCGACGTGAGGGAACCACAGGAGGCAGGAGGGTGGTGAAGGTTTCAAGGTCTCCGGCGAAGGGATGGCCGGAGAAGATGAAGAGATCCATCAGAATCTGAAGAGATAGGAAGTCTCTAGAAGAGACTAGAGAGAGAGAGTAGAGATGAGACACAGTGAGAATGAGAGGGGGTCAGGGGGTTAGGTAGGTTTAATTATGGTAACAAAAATTTAGGTCGTTGATCTAATTTGATCAATAGCTCAGATTGGTTTGGGTTTGGGCTGGGTAGGATATTGTATTGGGCTTGGGGATCTGGGATAGTTTAATTGGGTTAGGGACCAGGATTAATTTAGGCTAGAATTTAAATAAAAAGGGCTAATTGTTAAATACCCAACAAAAATTAATTAAAATAATTTATAAAATAGCTGATAATTGTAAAGATGAAATTTATGCTTAGTAAAATAAATTAAAATGAATAACTAGTACTTTAAAAATATTAATGACTAATTACTGAATAAAAATAGCATAAAACACATGATTAGGCTATAATTGCAAAGTTATTGCAACTACGGCCAAAGAGTGCCAATTTGGCTAATTGTGAAATAATTTTGTCTTAATAGGACCAAAAATAATACATTAAGTCAAGAAATGTTTTTGAAATCATTTGTAATGTAATTTTATAATTGATTATTAGAAATAAAATACTAGATAAATTAATAAAAAAATATGGGAAAATTATAGAAAAATACCAATTGCTATGAAAGCCTGATTTTAAAGGTGTAAATGCAAATTACAAAATAATTTGAAAAAAAATTGAGTATCAACAACCTATTTGATCAGCTTCAGGGTGCTAGAGTATTTTTGAAAATTGATTTGAGGTCAGGTTATCATCAGCTGAAGATTAGGGCATTCGATATTCCTAAAATAGCTTTTCGGATGAGGTATGGGCATTATGAATTTTTGGTTATGTCTTTTGGACTGACTAGTGCTCCAGCAGCCTTTATGGATTTGATGAATCGGGTTTTCAAGCTCCACCTGGACTCTTTTTTGATCGTGTTCATTGATGACATTCTTATATACTCTCGCATTCGGGAAGAGCATGAGCAGCACCTCCATATAGCACTCTAGACTTTGAGAGATAATCAGTTGTATGCCAAGTTTTCTAAATGTGAGTTCTGGTTAGATTCAGTAGCCTTTTTGGGTCATATTGTATCAGCTGAGGGTATTCAGGTTGATCCTAAGAAGTTAGAGGCAGTCAGGGACTGGCCTAGACCCACTACAGCTACGGAGATTAGGAGTTTCTTGGGTTTGGCGGGTTACTACCATGGTTTTTTGGAGGGGTTTTCGTCCATAGATGCCCTAATGACTAAATTAACTCAGAAAGGTGCCCCATTTAAATGGTCAGATGAGTGCGAGGCGAGCTTTCAAAAGCTCAAGAAAGCCTTGACTTCAGCATCGGTGTTGGTGTTACCATCAGATTCGGGTTCTTTCACGGTGTATTGTGATGCTTCCCGAGTTAGCCTTGGAGCAGTGTTGATGCAGGATGGCAGGGTGATTGCGTATGTGTCTTGACAGCTGAAGGTCCATGAGAAGAATTATCCCGTTCATAATGTAGAGTTGGCAGCCATTGGCCATGCATTGAAAATGTGGAGGCACTATCTTTATGGCGTGTCGTGTGAGGTTTTTACTGACCATCGTAGTCTCCAATACTTATTCAAGCAGAAAAAACTAAATTTGAGGCAGCGGAGATGGTTAGAGCTACTAAAAGAATATGATGTCACCATATTATATCACCCAGGGAAGGCCAATGTGGTGGCCGATGCATTAAGTAGAAAGGCGGTGAGTATGGGAAGCCTTGCATATATTCCAGTTGGTGAGAGACTGTTGGCTTCAGACATTCAGACGTTGGCTAATCAGTTCGTGAGGTTGGATATTTCGCCCAGTAGTGTTCTAGCTTGTACAGTCACTCGGTCTTCTCTAATTGACCGTATCCGGGAGCGACAGGATGATGACCCACATTTGGTGGTCCTTAGGGACACAGTTCAGCACGGTGATACCAAGAAGGTTACAGTTGGAGATAATGGTGTTTTGAGGATGCAGGGTCGTTTATGTGTGCCTAATGTTGATGGCCTTCGTGAGTTGATCCTTGAAGAGGCTCACAGTTCTTAGTATTCGATCCATCCAGGTGCAGCCAAAATGTACCAATACTTGAGGCAGCATTATTGGTGGAGAAGAATGAAGAAGGACATTGTTGCGTATGTGGCTCGTTGCTTAAATTGTCAGCAGGTAAAGTATGAGCATCAGAGACCTGGTGGTTTACTTCAGCAGATAGAGATTCCTGAGTGAAAGCGGGAGCGTATCACTATGCACTTTGTTGTTGGGCTCCCACGGACTCAGAGGAAATTTGACGCAGTTTGGGATATTGTAGATAGGCTAACTAAATCAGCACATTTCATTCCTGTGGCAATTACTTATACTTCAGAGCGGTTGACTGAGTTATATATCCGGGAGATTGTTCGCCTTCATGGTGTACCCATGTCTATCATTTATGATCGGGGTACGTACTTTACTTCGCACTTCTGGAGGGCAGTTCAGCATGAGTTGGGTACCCGAGTGGAGTTGAGTACAGCATTTCACCCTCAGACTGACGGGCAGTCCGAGTGTACCATTCAGATATTGGAGGATATGCTCCGCGCTTGTGTTATTGACTTTGGAGGTTCGTGGGATCAGTTCTTATCGTTAGCGGAGTTTGCTTATAATAATAGTTATCAGTCGAGCATTCAGATGGCTCCTTATGAGGCATTGTATGGTAGACGGTGCAGATCGCCAGTTGGATGGTTTGAGCCGGAAGAGGCTCGGTTGATGGGTACAGACTTAGTTCAGGAGGCCTTAGATAAGGTCAATATTATTCAAGATAGACTTTGTGCATCTCAGTCTAGGCAAAAGAGTTTTGCCGATCGTAAGGTTTGTGATGTGGCATTCATGGTTGGAGAGAGATTATTGCTTTGTGTGTCGCCCATGAAGGGTGTTATGAGATTTGGGAAGAAGGGTAAGTTGAGCCCTAGGTATATCGGGCCATTTGAGATTCTTGATAGAGTGGGGGAGGTAGCTTATAGACTTGCATTGCCTCCAGGGTTATCCTCAGTTCATCCGGTATTCCACATGTCTATGCTCCGAAAATATCATGGTGACACGTCCCACGTGTTAGATTTCAGCTCTGTCCAATTGGACAAAGACTTGACTTATGAGGAGGAGTCGGTAGTCATTTTAGACCGGCAGGTTCGTCAGCTAAGATCTAAGAGTTTTCCTTTAGTTCGATTGCAGTGGAGAGGCCAGCCCGTTGAGGCAGCTACTTGGGAGTCCAAGTCGGACATGCAGAGTAGATATCCACACTTGTTCGCCATTTCAGGTAATTTTCTAGGTCCGTTCGAGGACGAACGTTTGTTTTAGAGGTGGAGATTGTGATGACCCAAGAGGTCATTTTATGAATTTAGACTCTATTCTAGGATTAATAGTCCCAAAAAGACTAATTTTAAATATCTCCATTTGCGTGCACAGTCCGGGCGTGAAACCGGAAAGCTTTTATGTGAAAATATGAGAAATAGTGATTTCTAGAATTTAAATTTGATTATAGTTGACTTTGGTCAACACTTTGAGTAAACGGACCCGGATATGTGTTTCGACGATCCCGGGAGGTCCATAGTAAAATATGGGACTCGGGCGTATGCCCGGAAATGAATTCTGAGGTCCCAAGCCTTAGAAATCAATTTTTGAAAGAAATTATTTTGATGAAATAATTATCGAATAAATAAAAGAATTAATATTTGAAATCATTGGTATCGGGCCCGTATTCTGGTTCCGGAGCGCGGTACAGGTTTGTTATGATGTTTGAAGGTTAACTGTGAAATTTGGTGAAAAGGGAGTTCGTTTGACGTGATTTGAACATCAGGTTGAAAAGTTATGAACTATAAGAGTTCTTGATGAAAATGATGAGTTTTGAGGTTTAATTCATAGTTTTACATGTTATTTTCATGATTTCATTGCACGAGCAAGTCCGTATAATATTTTTGGACTTGCGTGCATGTTTTGTTTAGAGCCCCGAGGGCTCGGGTGAGTTTCGTATAGGACACGGGATGTTTTTACACTTGAAAGATTGTTGGTTTTTCTGCTGTCAGTGCACAGCTCTTTTGTGCATTGCGTTCTGATGCGAGACTAAATTGCATGGTTTAGCATGTGATATACCTTACATTTTATGAGCATTA
>MDKJ01242003.1:0-13989 GCA_005239525.1 Nicotiana knightiana
TTTTCACTTTTGTTCTTTTGTGTAGGATCTTGATCGGACCTTGTAAATATTCTCATATATATGTATAAATATTTCTTTCCTTTCCGACTTGTCTTTATTTCATTTTTTTCCTTGTAAAATTTTTGTTTCATTCATGCCTTATGAAGATTTTGTTCATAAGTTCGTAACTTAGGCAATTCGATCGAAGTCGGACTAGTGTAGTCTTTATAATCGAGTGAGTACTTGCTCGAACTCGAAGTAGGGTGACCCTTAGGTTTTAGTTGAGTGAGGATGATTTCTCGAACTTAAAAATAAAATGGCCCTTTGGCTCTTGAATTAGGCCGATTAAGGCCTTAAAAAAGAATGGCATTTTTCCCTTTTCGACTTAAAAAGTTAATAATGTAAAAATTTGTTATGCCTTAGCATGAGATAAATCTGTACGCATTAGGGTTTTCAAGGGTTGATGTTATTGAAACCCTTTGTTTCATTATGCCTTAGCATGAAATAAAATTGTTTGAGAGTTCGAACAATTCGGTACCCCTTAGGATTTCCAAGGGTTGATGTTATCGAAACCCTTTGTAATTTTGCCAAGGGTAGACTTATGTACCGGTTTTGTGAAAATATTCGAAGGCCTATTTTATTACGGAATTTCGGACGTCTCCGAACCGTGTTAATTTGGCCGTAGCCTTTAGCTTGGGATTTGCCTCTTGGGCTTCTTTCCCGGCAACACTTCGAACCCCGAGTGGGGTGGCCGTGGCCTAATAAATCGAGGGTTGCCTTTCTAAGGTCTTATAATCTCGAGGATTTAGTAATTTGATTATGTCGATTTTTCGGACGATAGTCCCCGGGTAAGAGGTTAGTTTTTTGAACTTCAGTGGTGATCAGCCCTTAAGCCTGTTTCCACAATAGATCAAAAGTATGAAATTGTAAAGTAGAAAATTTTTCTAAGGCATGAAATATTTGGCAAAGATAAATACTTCTCTCAATAGATTATACTTGCGTACATGTTTTCTATTAGGGCTCGAGTAATCTACATGGGCACGGTTTGTTCGACCATTTGGCCTACATACAAAATTTACCTAACGAGACCCTGTTGACACGAAGTACTTTCCTTGTAACAAAGTTGAGATTCGAGGGTGATGCCCCCCAATATTCGAGGTTGATTGTAAAGAAGTCTCGGATACTGTTGAATTGCTCTAAGTTAGCACGAACAATGGTTGCCTCGTTAAAAACCTCGCCGGAGAAAACCCATTTTGGGACAAAAACCGATCTAAGGGAAAAAGAGTGCAACACGTGCTTTCAGACCTAAGGAATTTGTGTTGAAGAATCCTTGATGTCTTCGATTGAACACCTGCAATGGGTTAATATAAAATATAAATGAAAATGGGGAAGGTCGTACCTTAGCAATAATATCGTTTGAGGAGTGATATGTTCCAAATTGCTTGCCGTTCATCGTGCCAAGTTTGTAGGATCCTTTTCCGACGATATCGAGGACCTAATACGGTCCCTCCCACTTTGGTCCAAGTTTTCCTTCATTTGGGTAAGTCCCCGATTTTAAAGTGTCGAAGACTGGCTCTTTGGTTGTAATACCTTTCGATTCGCTATTTCTGTGCGGCCATTCGAACGAGGGCGACTTCCCGTTTTTCGTCTAGAAATTCGAGGCTTGTATTCATATCCTTGTGGTTTGACTCTTTCATTGCATACCGAAACCTGAAGCTAGGTTCCCCGACTTCGACCCGGATCAGAGCTTCGGCACCATATACTAAAGAAAATGGTGTTGCCATGGATTTCGATGTTGTACGGTATGCCCGGACCTCGGGCAATATTTCTCTCCATTTTCCTTTAGTGTCGGTCAATATTTTCTTTAGATTTTGAATGATGGTCTTGTTTGTCGATTCGGCATGTCCGTTCCCACTAGGATGATATGGCGTTGATAGAATCCTTTTTATCTTGTGGTATTCGAGGAACTTTGTTACTTTGTTGCCGACGAATTGCTTCCCATTTTTGCATACGATCTCGGCAGGCATCTCGAATCGACATATAATTTGGTCCCAGATGAAGTCTATGACTTCTTTTCTCTGACTTTCTCGAAGGCCTGTGCTTCAATCCACTTAGAGAAATAATCAGTCATAAACAAAATGAATTGATCTTTACCTGAGGCCGATGGGAGAGGACCGACGATGTCCATTCCCCATTTCATGAATGGCCATGGGAGTAAGACTGAGTGGAGTTTGTCCCCGGGTTGATGAATCATTGGCGCATACTTTTGACATTTGTCACACTTTCGAAATAACTCTTTTGTATCCTTTTCCATATCGTCCCAATAGTATCCTGCTCTGACGACTTTGTGAACCAATGACTCGGCACCAGAATGATTTTCGCAAGTGACTTCGTAAATTTCCCGTAGGACGTAGTCGGTATTTCTTGGACCCAAACATTTTGCCAATGGTCAATCGAATGTCCTTCTATACAGTGTTCCATCCTCGGCCAATGTGAACCATGCGACCTTTGTGCGTAGAGCCCTTGATTCCTTAGGATCCAATGGAAGCTTCCCGTTCTTTAGGTATTCGATATACTTATTCCTCCAATGCCAGGTCAGAATTGTGGAGTTTATTTCAGCGTGGCCTTCTTCGACTACTGACTTCGAAAGTTGTACGACTGTCCCCGAGCTAAGCTCGTCATCTCCGACTGATGACCCAAATTTTCAAGGGCACTGGCCTCGTTGTTTTGCTCTCGAGGTACGTGCTGTAGGGTCCATTCTTTAAATCGATGTAGAGCCACTTGTAGTTTTTCCAAGTACCTATGCATTCGGTCTTCTCGAACCTCAAAAGTTCTGTGACTTGGTTTACCGCAAGTAGGGAGTCATACTTGGCCTCAATGACCTATGCCCCCAAACTCTTAGCTAGCTCGAGACCTGCAATCATTGCCTCATACTCGGCCTCATTGTTAGTTAACTTGGAAGTTTTGATAGACTGTCTAATAGTATTACCAGTGGGTGGATTCAAAACGCTGCCTAGCCCAGACCCCTTCACGTTCGAAGAGCCGTCTTTGAAGAGGGTCCACACCCCCGATGATGTACCTGATTTTAATAGTAGTTCCTTTTCGACCTCGGGTACGAGGGATGGCGTAAAGTCGGCCACGAAGTCTTCCAAGATTTGAGACTTGATGGGCGTTCGGGGTTGATACTCGATATCGTACCCGATGATCTCGACGACTCATTTGGCCAATCGACCCGAGAGTTCGAGATTATCCAAAATATTGTGAAGGGTATAGGTAGTCACCACACAAAGTGGGTGACATTGAAAATTTGGTTTTAATTTCCTAGAGGTGCTTATTAGAGCAAACGCTAATTTTTCTAAGTGTGGGTATCGGGTCTCGGTTTAATCTAAGGTTCGACTAACATATTAAATAGGAAATTGTATACCTTGATCTTCTCAAACTAGGACCCCACTTACCACGATTTCCGAGACTGCTAAGTATAAGTAGAGTTGCTCGTCCGCTTTCGGAGTATGAAGCAATAGCGGGCTCAATAGGTGCCGTTTAATTCTTCCAATGCTTGTTGGCATTCCGAGGTCCATGCAAAAATTGTTCTTCTTTTTAAGCAGTGTAAGAACCGGTGACTTCTATCTGAGGACCTCGAAATGAATTGGCCTAGGGCGGCTATGTGCCCTTTTAACCTTTGTAAGGCCTTAACATTATCCACGATCGTGATATCTTCGATGGCCTTGATTTTTTGGGGTTGATCTCGATGCCCCAATTTGATACCATGAAGCCGAGGAGCTTACCAGAGCCGACCCCGAATGCGCACTTCTCTGGGTTGAGTCTCATGTTGAACTTTCTTAGTATGTCAAAGGTCTCCCGCAAATGTTTCAAATGGTCCTCTACGTGCAGGGACTTAACTAGCATGTCATCAATATAAACTTCCATTGATTTTCCTATTTGTTCTTCGAACATTCGATTTACTAGGCGTTGATAAGTAGCACTAGCATTTTTTAGTCCAAACAGCATTACGTTATAACAATAGTTGCCGTACTTAGTGATGAACGAAGTCTTTTCCTGATCCCCCGGGTTCATTTGTATTTGATTGTACCCGGAGTAGGCATCGAGAAATCTAAGGATCTCGTGGCCAGCCGTGGCATCGATCATGCGATCGATATTCGGCAAAGGAAAGGAATCTTTAGGGCATGCTTTGTTTAAATCCTTATAGTCTACGACATTCTAAGTTTATTCTCTTTTTTAGGGACTACGACTACGTTTGCTAATCATTCGGGATATTTTACCTCCTGAATGGACCCTATTTTGAGAAGTTTGGTTACCTCGTCCTTGATGAATGCATGTTTAACCTCGGACTGGGGCCTTCTCTTTTTCTTAACTGAACGGAACTTTGGGTCCAAGCTCAATCGATGGGTAGTGATCTCCGGTGGGATCCCTGTCATATCAAGGTGGGATCAATCAAATCAATCCATATTATCGATAAGGAATTTAATGAGTTTTTCCCTGAGCTCGGGGGTTAACCCCGTGCCCAGATATACCTTTCGCTCGGGTAGATACTCGATCAGTATGACTTGCTCTAGCTCTTCGACCGTTGATTTTGTGGAGTTGGATTCATCGGGAATTATGAAGGATCGAGGAATCCAATGTTCGTCATCCTCGTCCGCCTTTCGTTCCTCCAATTGGGTCGAGGCCGGTACCTGTGGTTGCTATTTGACCTCCTTCTTTTCTTTTGACTCTGATACCTTTGTTGATGAAAGCACTGATACCGGTATTACTTCATCGACTGCGGACATCTCTTTGGCAGCATGTTGTTCCGCATACACCATTTTACTCCATCCGTTGTCCGGAATTTCAGCACTTGGTGAAGGGTTGAGGGGACCACCCTCATGTTTTGAATCCAGGGTCTTCCAAGCAAGGAGTTGTATCTCATATCGCCCTCGGTCATATGGAACTTTGTTTCTTGAATAGTCCCGGCTACATTTACTGGTAAAATGATTTCACCTTTAGTTGTTTCATGTTGGTCCCAAACTCACACGCAAGTATACGTGGTCGTACAAGTAATATAATGATAAATCGAATGTCGAACCCACAGAGACTTGTGTAGACTACTTACTAAATCACTATAATTGTTATTTAATCAAGCCAAAGTAAAAATTCAGGAATGTAACTATTTTATACTACGTTCTACGAAATAACTAATTATGAAGTAACGAGAGTATTATTGTGTATTCAATAGAGATAAATATTCCAGGGTTGTGATCAATTCACCACTCGTATTGCATTCTAATTAACTCTCCCCTTCATATAATTCACTCATGTTTGCTAATTAATCGATAAATGCTCTCATAGCCTTCTCCTGAAGCACTACTCGCCTATTCTCAATAGATTAACGCCTATATTCCTATGAAATTAATCTATCAGAACACACTAAGATTACGATATTTAATTAAGCACGGTGACTAGGTATATTCCTATCCTAACCACAAATCCGCTCCCCTAAAGGGTTAAGATCGCGCTCTCTTCAATTCTTCTCTAATCTATACACGACTTTCCCAAGCATAGCATAAATAGTATATAGAACCTAACTGCTGGCCAGACAATTAAGAAATTAAACACAGAATTGAAGAAACAACCATATATTGAGTGAATTAAAATCAAGGTTAAGATAATGTCGAATAACAATATTCATGGCTAAATCACAACCCCAGAACAATGGGTGTTAGCCACTCATGCTAAAATCAAACAATTGCATAAGTGTTGCATAAATTGTAAATACTAGAAAAAGATAAAGAAAACTGAGAATCCTTTGCTCCCTAGAAATTCCGTGTGTATATCTTCTCCAATGTGGCATGAATACCTAAAAAATAAGCTTAGACTTGCTTTTATACGTGTTAGGTAGGGTTAGGGCCGAAATAACCGTGTCCGGGAAAAATAGGAAAATTCCCATCACTGGTGCCCTGGCTAGCGCCGGGCGCCCACCAGGGCGCTTCCCCATATTTAGGTACTGCCCAAAGCGCCACAGGTGGTGCTGGGCGCTACCTGTGGCACCCAAATTCGCAATTTTCCCAGTTTCGTCCGTTTTGGCTCTAATTTCGCGCATTTCGCCCCCAATTGATCCCGAATCATTCCTAAACATAAAAACACTTCAAATTAATATAAATCATCACATTTAACATCTAAAACTCACAAAAAAGTAAAATATGAGGTGATATACATAGAAATCCATACACTTTAAGCTAAACATCATTTCACTTGCCTTGTTGAAACCATTGAGAACCCGAGCCGCGGGCACGATCTGATCCTGTAGACCGAGCTACTCCATGAACCTCGATCGAATAATATTGGCCGAGCTCCCTGGATCAATTAAAACACTTTGAACCTGAATTATATTCATAAGAATAAAGACTACCAATGCATCATTGTGGGGTTGTAAAATCCCATCTTCTTCCTCGTCATTGAATGACAAGGTGCCTTCCGAGACATATTCTCGAGTTCATTTTTCCCTGGTAATCGACACCTTGGTGCGTTTGAACAGGCGCCCTTGTGGAATGTCGACCCCACCAACGATCATGTGAATCACGTGTTGTGCTTCTTCTTGTTCGTTTTTCCTGTTTGCATCCCTGTCTTTGAAGTGCTCGGTCGCTCAAGAATTCTCGAAGGTGACCCTCGTTGAACAGACGGGCCACCTCCTCCCTTAGTTGTCTGCGGTCTTCCGCTCTATGACCATGGGTACCATGGTATTTGCATATTTGATTAGGGTTCCTTTGAGCTGGATTGGTCTGTAGGGGTCTGGGCCATCTAGTCTCCTTGATCCGTCTAATGGCTGATACAATATCCGATGTGTCGATGCTAAAGTTGTATTCTGATAGTCGTGGTGCTTCCGTAGGCTCAACGTGTTTATCGAAGCCACTTTTACTCATGAGCCCTCGGGAGATCTGTCTTCGATCATTCCTTCAATCATTTCGAATGGGATTACGTCCTGGGCTGTTGTTTCTATGATCTGCGTTGTATGATTGATACCGATCTCTGTTCGATCGGGGTTCTCTGTCGATGTCCCTTTGAATTCTGCTGACGGGTCTATTTGGGTAAACGAAACCGGAAGGGGAACCCAATTGGTCATCCTCGACCCTGATCTTTGACCGGTACCGACTATGCACATCGACCCAGGTCACCGTTGGATATTCAATTAAATTTTTCTTTAGCTGTCGTGACGCTACCGAACTTCGTTCATTCAAACCTTTTGTAAAGGCTTGAACAGCCCAATCATCCGTGACCGGGTGTAGGTCCATGTTTTCCATCTGGAACTGAGATACGAATTCCCTTAAGATTTCGTTGTCTTTTTGTTTCACTTTGAAGAGGTCCGACACCCTAGTAGCAACCTTTATCGCTCTGGCGTGTGCCTTCACGAAGGAATCTGCAAGCATGGCGAAGGAATCAATGGAATTGGGCAGCAGATTGTGATACCATATCATCGCCCCTTTCGATAAAGTTTCTCCAAACTTTTTCAGTAGAACGGATTCAATCTCATCATCTTCTAAGTCATTCCCCTTTATTGCACATGTATAAGAATTGACATGGTCATTAGGTTCAGTGGTCCCATTGTACTTGGGAATTTCTGGCATGCGGAATTTCTTCGAGATGGGCTCCGGATCCGCACTTGGACGGAAAGGATTTTGCACGAACTTCTTCAAAACCAAATCCTTTAGAATCGGTGGTGCCCCCGGCATTTGGTCAACCCGAGAGTTGTATGTTTCTACTTTTTTGTCATTTGCCTCGATTTTCTTTTCTCCTGATTCAATTCATTTAGTGAGCTCCTCAAACATTTTCATAATGGCGGGGTCAGTCCCTGAGTCATTGGCGTTCGATCTTTCGCACAGACTTAGCCCCGTGAACAACTTCTAGTAGGGGCTCAGGTTCGACCCCACTTGGTGCACGGTTCTGATTTTGCAGTTGTGCTATAGCAGCTTGCTGAGCTTGTAACATCTCAAATATCAGCTGAAGGCTGACTCCACCATCTTCTCCACCCTACGTATCTCGACCACCTGATCGAACTTCCCTATGTACGCTACCTTCGAGATCACCGCCTAGATTTGTATTTAGGGCAACATGTGAACTGACATCGACGGGATTTGCAATTGGTATTCCCTCGAGGTCATCCTGAGGCACTTCAACCCCTGGGGCGGCTATATTGTCATTTTCCCTGTGAAATCCGAGGTTGTTGTCACCATGTGTGGGTGCTACTTGTGAGTTTGACATGTTTATCCTGAAATCAAAAACACTCACGAGAACAAGCGTAAAGCAGTGTGTGTTATCGGAATCGGTATTAAGAAATCACTATTATCCTTAGCCCCACGGTGGGCGTCAAACTGTTTACCCTTAAAATTGGATAAAAATTAAAACTTATAATGTGGTTTTAAGGACACGTGATTTAACCTAGCATCAATTGATAAATATGAAGATTAGAAATAGAAACTGACAATAAAGTAAAGCAAACCAGTGATGAAATGCAATTCAGCCTTCGAGCTAGAGTGCCCTCGAACTGACTGATACTAAAGTAATGAAGCAGAAATCAAACTGATGAGCAAGAGAGTATAAGCGAGAGAGACAGAGTTATATTGCTTTGATATATGTGAATGATGTATGTTACAAATGATTATAACTCCCCTTTATATAATATAGGAATTCTAATTATGGTACAATTCTAATTATAGAAGGAAATCCCATGATTAACTAAACAACCGCTCTTGATTCAATCTGTTTCGAGATTTCTGCCATGATTGTGGACTAGTCACAGATATCTCGCCTTCTGTTATTACGTTATCTTCGGTCTTGCTCGATGTCTACCTTGTTTGGTCTCGATTCTTACTGGTCTCGATCTCGACAGGTACCTCAAATTTTGAGCTCGGTACCTTGTCCTCGTACCTCCGTCTGATCTACTATGGGGCCGAACTTCGATACATTTCCCTATTCTCGGCCAAATAGTAAAATTGTGTGGGCCCGATTTTATCCGTATACACAAGCCTCACAGAAAAAATCATAAAATAAGTCAATACATTAGGTTAAACATAGAACAAATGCAAAAATACTAGTATACATATCCCTGAAACTGGTAATATAAGTCATCCACTAAGACGGAATAATACAACTACGTTCAAGTATGGCAGCTAATCACGAATTATGTCCTGCTAGTATCAGGAACAAAATCTACACAAAAACATGTATCCAACAAGCACACTGACTGACCTCAAAACATATAATAATATGCATAGACAGCGCATATGAACTGATGCGCTCAATCACGACTATGAAAATCCCATGCATGTGTCAATGCATCGCTAATAACATTATCACGGATCAACTCTCAGCGAAGTCGTGAAGGCGCCTAACACTGCTTGTTAGGCAAGTCAACAATTTTTCAATAATAATAAAACTCAAATAATAGAACTTAATAATCCTAACGGTAATATCACAAAATATTTAAAGATAGCAACAATAACGCAACTACAGCCATCCCAATGATTTGGTGTCAACAAATACATAAGAACTACATAATCTCAAAATACAGAGTCAATCATCAATACAAAACTATTTGAATGGTAGAACATCGATAACAAAGATAAACAAAAGAGAACTTCAAGGTCTTGGAATGACATAGCAGCTACCTCGTAGTCTCCACAAGCTAGTATCGATGCGAACTCTAGCAATCACCACGTTTAGAAGTACCTGGATTTGTACATAAAATGCAAAGTATTGTATGAGTACAACCGACCCCATGTACTCTATAAGTAACAAACCTAACCTCGGGATGAAAGCAGCGGTGGAAGGAAGTCAGTGCCCAATACAATAATCAATAACAACACATGACGTAATGATGACAGTAAAAGTAAATAACTCAAAAGATATCATGTTCAGCTCATCCACAAATATAGGAAATTAGACATTCTTTACAAAGTATAGTAGTCAAATCCCAATCTTTTACCGAAATTACTAAAATATAAGTTTATCAAGAAACTATGATTTTCCAAACTTTCAACAACATATAAGACATTTTATTTACCATCTAGCATGAGGAAAATTATATCTCTATGCCTACATGCCAAATATACATGGCAATTCAATAACGTCACAGTGAAGCATTTACAATGATGTGCATATGTGTATAAATGCCACATCATGCATAGGCATATGCGTACATAACATCATCAAGTCTTTGAGGGCATCCCATCATATCATCTCGGTCTCTGTGGGCGAAATCATCAACGTATACCAGCTAATCAGGCGGTGATGCGTATATAACTCCATAAGCTTTCCCCATACCCCATATACATATAATATACGCGTATATAACACCATGTAGTCATGGGTAAATGTACATGTATAAATGAATGCAATGCATAAGAAGTAAGTCAATAAAATCTCTCGGGATGTCATAAGATCTATGCCTTCAGTTAATATCATGAAATAATCTTTATCAACTTAAATATTTTTTGAGACCCATGAACAAACGATATGATAGTAGGTCACATGGGAAATCAAGAACATAGGCAACCCTAGTATTTCTAAGAATAGAATCATTTGTGAAAGTTGCATGGTTGCTCGTTTCATTGTATCATATGGATCATGCCAAAAGGAAAGAAGGGATAGCCTTAACATACCTCAAGTCGTCAATGTAACTCAAAACAAGCTTATGACAACTAGCGTGCCAACCCTGTAACAAATAAATACATGTACAACTTAGATGGCGCTAGTATATCATGTATCTCAAACGATAACTCGATTCTAAAATAAAATGGGCAGCATTTCCCCTGATTTAATTGCTCCCTCAACCCTACTATAGGAGAGATACAAACATAATACAATCAGCAACTAAAAAAACAACCCAACTACAATTCGGGACCTTCAATACAACAAAAACCCCAAATATACCATAACACACCCAATCAACAAGTTATCAATTAGCCTGAAATAGAAACGACGAGCGACCAACCTAATAACCTACCACATGTGGCGTTTCTCCATGAAATTCATCATTACAAACTCCATAAATCAACAACACAATTGGCCAACACCAGTGGACTACAAAACAGTCCACTAAAAGTGAAATAAATCGAACTGGCGGCTTCCGATCATCGTCCCGTGAGTTCTAACTATTAGGAAATGAATTTATCACCTTCCTTGATATTAAAAAGCCTAAATACAGAAAGTATACATTTTATTAGCTATGAATTACCTTCCAAAACTCAAACTACAAAGAAAAAGAGAGGCGATATAGCAATACTTACGTCGTAGAGATCGTTATAATGTTATCGCTTCTTGATTTCATGAAAAGAATGTTGATCTTGCTTGAAATTTCTTGGAAAAGTCCTTGGAGAGATTGAGAGTGTTTTGGAGTTTGTATTCTCTGTATTTTGACGAAATATAATGGGAAAAGAAACACTTATAATCCCACCGCCTCAATTCTCCAAGCAGGTGGGTAAGCTGCCCGATTGGCAGCTTGAGCAGTGCGACTTCAGACGCTTGTATCACTCTATTCTGATATCGTATGGACAAACGGTTTTCAGCGTTGGAAACTAGACACATGTGAATTTAAATCTCAATATATTGGGAGAAAATATCCTCGCAACCTGGCTTATAAACCTGTCAGTTTCTCTGAAGTGCGACGACGTGATTTGGCGACCCTACTTCAATGAAATAAAGAAATAAATTAATGTTTGAAATCGTTGGTAACGGGCCCGTATTTTTGTCCCAGAGCTCGATAAGGGTTTGTTATGATATATAAGTCCTATCTATGAAATTTGGTAAGAATCAAAATTTATTTGACATGATTCGGACGTCCGATTGAGAAATAGTGAAAGTTAAGTGTTCTTGAGAAAAATGATGAGTTTTGAGGTAAAATTCATAGTTTTACATGTTATTTTCGTGATTTGATCGCACGAGCAAGTCGGTATGATATTTTTAGACTTGCGTGCATGTTTGGTTTAGAGCTCTGAGGGCTCGGGTGAGTTTTGGATAGGCTACGAGATGTTTTGAACATGTTAAAGTCTGTTGTTTTTGCTGTTCTGGTGAACATCCAATTTGTTCTTCGCGTTTACGTTACTCCACTTGCGAACGCGTAGAGTAGATTTACACTGTGGTCATTTTTGTTCTATGCGAACACGTGGCCTTGGACGCGAACGCGAGCGCGAACGCGAAGCACTGGGGGGAAACCCTTCGCGAACGCGGGCAGGCACACGCGAACGCAGTGAGTTAAGTGGGCCTGGGGGGAGGGGAGCCCATTTCTCCTATGAGAACGCGGCTAGGTCTTCGAGAACGCCAAGGCCATTTGGGCCTGACTCTACGCGAACACAACAAGCCCATCGCGAACGCGATGATAGCCTGTCCAGTTATATAAAATCGGATTTTAAAACGGGCAGAACTCTTTCTTCATATTTTTCGAACGACAAAGACCTAGAGGCGATTCTCTTCACACAAATTCATCCCCAAAGTGTTGGTAAATAATTCTAAACTCTTATCTTTCAATTATCCAATGTTTTTCATCACTTTTCAATCAAAAATCAAGAATTTTTAGGGTAGAGATTGGGGGTTGGGGTAGAATTAGGGAATTTTGACCTCGAATTGGGGTCGGATTTTGAAACTAATTGCTTATTCAGGCTCAGGGGTGAATGGGTAAATGGAATTTGGTCCGAACCCCGAGTTTGGACCAAGCGGGCCCGGGGTCGGGTTTTAACTTTTTTTTTTTATAGAAAACTTTGGAAAACAATGATTTTTCAGTAAAGTTAGTTCATTTAGAATAGATTAATGATATTAAACTAATTGTGATTAGATTCGAGTGGGTTAGAGGAAAATTTGAAAGGAAAAGCGGTAATTGAACAGTGAGTGGCCTGCGAATTTGAGGTAAGTACTTGGTTTTACCTTGACGTGAGTGAATAAGAATCCTCACTTAAATGCTATGTGAATTTACATGTATGTGGTGTATAGGTGAGGTGACGAGTATCTACGCACCACTAAATTATTGTTGAACATGGTCCCTTCCCCGTTTCCAATTATTTGCTTCCGAGCTTAATTATTTCATGATCATTGATGTTTATATGTCTATTTGGATTCGTTAACTTATTGTTAAGTATTGTTTCAAGTATTTTGGAAGTGTTGGTTGTTCTCTTGGTTTTGTTATGTTACATAAGGATTGAGATGGATGTCAGTGTTACGAAATGTATATAATTTTTCGGTTCGTTTCATTGTGAAATGATAATTGATGAAGTTTATGAGTTTTACAGCTCCTGTTTACAATTATTGATACAAAAATGTTGTGAAAGGCCTGGCCTGAATTGTGAAAGTTATCATAAATAAACTGATATGATATGTCTGGTGGGAGCGGGTTGTACACCACAACAAAGAGTGATAAGGGTGGATAGGTGGGATCGGGTTGCACGCTAACAGGAGAAATAAGGGCGATATATATATATAGGGAGGAGCAATAAGGGTGGACAGGCGGGAGCGGGTTGCGCGCCGCAACAAGGAGCGATAAGGGAGAATATTTATGTTTTTCTGATTTTCAGAAATAAGGATTTGGAAAACTCCGGTTTTATTAAAAAGGTTTTCATACTCTGATTTTTACTGTGATTTAAATTGAAACTTGGAAATTTTGAGGAGTTGATTATAGTTGACATCTAAAAAGAGTTATCTGAGTTGTTTTTATTTATTATTGCAAGTTACTGGTGTCACACCTCATTTTTCCTGCTACCCTTCCCCCGATGATTAGGGAAGGGTAATAAGGGGGTTTTTCCAATTAAAGTGACATTATTCGGTTTTGGGATTTATTTTAGTTTTCAGAGTCGCCACCCGGATTTTTTACGGTGTTCCGGGACACCATTTATTTATTGAAATCCCAAACCGAGGAAAGTATGACTCTGTTTCAATTTGTCTGCGCACCAGAAATCCGAGTAAGGAATTCTACTAACCCGGGAGAAGGTGTTAGGCATTCCCGAGTTCCGTGGTTCTAGCACGGTCGCTTAACTA
>ML437073.1:0-40673 GCA_005239525.1 Nicotiana knightiana
TTTTTGAATTTGTTTCCTTGCCAGGGAACCTGGACTAAAATCAATTTGGTGTGGAATCATTAAGGTATCGGGTATTTGCACAAATGGCCTTTTATGAGGCTACTATGTAAATTAGTATTAAATTTATTGTACAAAGAAGTAAAGAACAACTCATCCAACTACGTTTAAAAACGAAATTTAGCCAACTGAATTAATGAGTCAGAATTTAAATGGTGGCCTCAAGAAAGGTCATATGGTGCAAATAATCCTTAAGGTATCTTTCAATAATGACTCAAACATTATTTGGAGTTAAATTTATTGGATATAAGTCCAAAGAAACTCTTCAATCAATATATTCACTACCTAAACCTAGTAAATGAATTTTTTTTACGAAATTATTTTTTGTTGTAAAGAATATATATAATTCTTGAATCCTTTTGACACAAGAAAAGCTATTATTGTAATGACAAAGGTGGTTTAAACGTTGTTTTAAGCTGTAGGTTTCAATCCGATGTAGCATTCTTACATTTTCTAAAATCCCCTTGTGATAAGTTAGTATTCTTCCACCAAAATGCACACTCAGCTTATTTTAGCTCATTTACTGAAGATTAACTTTCTATTCATTGTTTTTTTGCACTACTCTTTAAAATTACAAAGTCAGTTGCTGGAGAGCTTCCATTTGTAATTTTCTTAAGCCCATTTTTTGACCGAACAACAAAAATGGCGGATTTTCTTGAACTATGAAAGTTAACCTTCTATTCATTGCTTTTTTGCACTACTCTTTCACTTGTTTTGGATCTGTCATTAAGTTGGGGTTTTATTTCCAAAATAATATTGTTTGGTTCTGGTGTTTAAGCTGATAATTAAGTCTTTAAAATGCATTTTGGAGTCTACATTCAACTTGCATATATCTATGTTGATTTGTGAATAATACTTAAATATAGCAAAACTGAGCTTCTTTTTTCCTTTTTATCTCTGGCTCAAGATTACAATTATGAGGGGATTGGACTGCTTATGCCGCCACAACTTAACCCTCTCCATCTCAAGATTATATTTGGAAGGTGATAATTTAAGATTTTCTTACGTTTATTGGTGGTTCGATAAGTTTAAGGCCCATAATTAATATTTAATTAATGATAAAATTTTATCCGTCCGATTGGTTACTTGATGGACATACCAGATTAAGTGAGAACCTCTATAAATTGTCCTCTCCCACCCATTAGGATTACCGTATTTTATTTTCTCTCTTCCATCACTAAAGTCGCGGTAACGAAAGTTAGGGCAAGGGGCGAGAAACCAATTTCAATTAACGCTTCCGCTTCACGATGATGGTTTACGATTCAGGTGTGTTTTTTATAACGATTATATGTAAGATTATCATGTTCAAGATCCTGATACGAATTAAGTTTATGTTTACATGTGGTATCAGAGCCTGAATTACTTGGACTGATAATCTTCGTGAAAGAATAACTGTGAAACACATATATGTATAACGTGTGTTCATGTATGAATTCTGAGTCTATCACTTCGTGTTCCTTTTGAAATTAACATAATACTGTTAAAGGTAATTGTTGATAGAAAACGCTTATGACTGTTACTATTTTAAAGCAATTTCGTTCATGATGTCCATCATTAAATTATTAAGTAAAATAAAAGAAACTTTGTTGTTAAAGCCATAACGATGCCAACTTGCAGAAAGTTAATACCGTCGACGATCCTTTTGATTTGCTCTAGGATTGTGTTTTGTTCAATTATATATTAATAAAGATTAGAGATCTACTATGTAGTTAATTTGAATATGTGTGATAGTTTTTGCCAGATGCTATATCTGGTTTACTCTAACCCCTAAAGTTTATTAGCTGCTCATTAAAAGTGCTAGTAACGGTTAATGATTGACTAATAGAGAAACTATGGAAATGAAGTGTTTGTTCGAGAAAGAATACATGTACAGACAAATTATCTCAAAGTTCCATTACTGGACAAAGGATTTTTCAATCTAAAGTGAAATTCACTGTGTGGCCTTTTCAGTTGGATTACTTATGCTTGTTATTAGTATTTTGTCCAATCAAACTGCCTTAAGTTTTAGCTTACTGGTAAACTATCCTTTGTCCTAAAATATTTTCTTTTGGGCCACATAACATATTTTGGTCATTAAGTTGACAAAGCTATTTATTGTTTATTTTATGTATGTGATTAATGTATATATAGTTTGTTAGTCACCAAAGTGACCAAACTAGATTGTTTAAAGTATTCACATGCATAAAATCTTATGATCTCAATTTTATGTGTGCTCTTATGTTATATAATTTGTTAGTCACCAAAGTGGCCAGTTTGTTTACAAAAATATGAATACATAAAATTATAGTTTATCCATAAAATTAATAAAATGCCTATAATTAAAAATTGTGAATAAATGAATTTTTTACTATTGCTAGAACTTAAGGATTTACTCGAGGGTGAATCAATTATTCTATGAATAGTGAATACGATGAGGTAAATTAATATTCAAAGTCAGATATATATTGTTTGTCCAAAGATGGCATATATATTTGGTTAAAAATATTTAATTACCTATTAAAGACTAAATGACATTTAAATTATGATAGTGTGTCGTAGTATTTACCCAAAGGAGAATTGCGATATGCTTTAACTGTTTTGTTGAATCCATATTGATTTGTGAGCATGTATTATCTATTTTGCAGCTATTCCTTTTCATTCGCATGCTTCGTCTATTACTGTGTTCAACGGATTGAACTTCTCTGAATGACGTGAACAAGTCCAGTTCCACTTAGGTGTGATGGATCTTGACTTGGCTCTGCTGAATGATAAGCCCGTTGCATTACTAATTCGAGCAATGCAGATGAGAAGTCTTTCCATAAAGCATGGGAACACTCTAACAGGCTAAACCTTATGTTTATGCGAATGAATATTTTTAACAACATTAAGAGTACTATTCCACAAACAGAAAGTGCGAGGGAATACCTGAAGTGTGGAAGAACGTTTTTGTTCTGTAGATAAGTCTCTCGCTGGTACACTAATGGTTGAACTCACGACCATGAAGTTTGATCGGTCGTGTAGTATGCAAAATCATATCATCGAGATGACTAACATTGCAGCAAGACTTTAGACCTTGGGGATGAAAGTTGATGACTCCTTCTTGGTTCAGTTTATTCTGAACTCGTTGCCTCCTGAGTATGGACCCTTTCAAATTAACTATAACACTATTAAGGATAAGTGGAATGTTAGTGAATTGTCTAGTATACTTACTCACCAGGAGTCAAGACTTAAGAAACAAGGGAGTCATTCAATTAACCTCATGGGTCAAGGAGATGGTAAAGGACTTAAAGTAAAGGCCAACAAGTTCAAGAAGAAGAAAGCTTGCTAAGCTCCATATGATGCTAAGAAGGAACATAACGCAGATATGTGTCGTTTTTGTAACAAGGAAAGACACTATCAGAAAGATTTCCTGATACGTAAAGCTTGGTTCGAAAAGAAAGGTACAATTAGTGATTTTATTTGTTTTGAATCAAATTTAGTAGAAGTTCCTAATAATAATTGGTGGCTTGATTCTGGTGCAACTGCTTATGTATCTACTACGTTGCAAGAATTCCTTACGATCCAAAATCCAAATCCAAATAAGGATTTCTTGTTCATGGGAAATCATAAGAAGCATTCAATTGAAGGCATAGGGACTTATCGTTTGATCATGGAGACTGGACGTCACCTTGATCTATTACAGACTCTTTATGTACCTTCAGTTTCTAGGAATTTGAATTCTCTTTCAAGACTTGATGTTTGTGGATTTGATTTAAAGTTTGGAAATGGATGTTTCAATTTATATAAGAATGTTATTTTTTATGGTTCTGGATTTCTTAGTGATAGTTTATATTAATTAAAACTCGATATTGGCTTTTCTGAATCTCTTCTTACTGTTCAACATAATGTTGGAATTAAACGTAGTTCACTAGATGAAAGTTCTGCTTACTTGTGACATAGACGTTTGGGTCATATATCCAAAAAAAGGTTAGAAAGATTAGTAAAGAATAAGATTCTTCCGAATCTAAATTTTACTGATCTTACTATATGTTTGGATTGCATTAATGGAAAGCAAACCAAGCATAGTAAGAAAGGTGCCACAAGAAACACCCAGTTTCTTGAAATTATACACACCGATATTTGTGGATCCTTTGATGTTCCATCTTTTGGTGGAGAGAAATATTTTATCACTTTTATCGATGATTTTTCACCTTATGGATACATCTATTTGCTGAAAGAAAAATCTCATGCAACAGATGCTCTCAAGGTGTTTGTTAATGAGGTTGAAAGGCAATTAGATAAAAAAGTAAAAATTATTAGGTCAGATAGAGGTGGTGAATATTATGGAAAATATTATGAATCAGGACAAAGTCCAGGTCCATTTGCAAAGTTCCTCGAGGAACATGGAATATATGCTCAGTATACAATACCAGGAACACCTCAACAATATGGTGTTGCAGAAAGGCGTAATCGAACACTTATGGATATGGTTAGGAGCATGATAAGTAATTCCTCATTAACCAAATCATTGTGGATGTATGCTCTTAAAACCACTGTATATTTATTAAACAAGGTTCCTAGTAAGGCAATTCCAAAGACCTCTTTTGAACTGTGGACAAGAAGGAAACCTAGTTTAAGGCACTTACATGTTTGGGGTTGCCCAGCGAAAGCTAGAGTTTATAATCCACAAGAAAAGAAATTAGATTCTCGAACAGTAAGTGGTTACTTTATTGGTTACCTAGAGAAATCTAAAGGGTATGTGTTTTACTGTCCCAATTATAGTTCAAGAACTGTTGAAACCGGTAATGTAAGATTCATTGAGAATGGTGAAGTTAGTGGGAGTGTTGAAAAATAAATTGTGGAAATAAAAGAGGTGATTGTCAATATTCCATTACCCACAAATGTGCCTACTTCCACACAAATACCAAATATTGTTCCAGTTGTTGAAGAATACTTTGACAATACCGAGCAACATTTGGATGAAACACTTCATGAAGAAACTAACTCACAAATATCTGACACAAATGAACCACAAGAAATTCCATTAAGAAAATCTTAAAGAGTTAGAAAGTCGTCTATTTCGGATGATTACGTGGTTTATTTGCAAGAGTCAAATTTTGACATTGGTCTTAATAAGGACCCGATTTCATTTTCACAAGTCATAGAAAGTAATGAGTCTGACAAATGGATTGATGCCATGAAGGAAGATCTAAAATCCATGGAATACAATAAAGTTTAGGATCTTATTGAATTGCCAGCAAGTTCTAAAAGAAGCGGGTGTAGATGGATCTTTAAGACCAAACGCGATTGAAATGACAATATTGAACGATACAAAGTCAGACTTGTTGCCAAGGGTTATACTCATAAAGGAGACATTGATTATAAAGAGACATTTTCACCGGTTTCAAAGAAAGACTCGTTAAGAATTATTGTGGCTTTGGTGGCTCATTATTGATTTGGAGTTACATCAAATGGATGTGAAAATTGTATTTCTTAATGGAGATCTCGAGGAAGAAGTTTATATGGACCAACCAAAGGGGTTCAAAACTAAAGGAAAAAGTCAAATGGTGTGTAAACTGAAAAAAGTCAATATATGGACTTAAACAAGCCTCACAAAAATGGTATATAAAGTTTAATGATACCATAAAGTCTTTTGGATTTGTGGAAAATATCATTGATTGTTGTATTACCAAAATATCAATGGGAGCAAGTTTATATTATTAGTCATATATGTTGATGATATAACTTGCTGCTAATGATTTAGGCATATTGCGCGAGACTAAAGATTTTCTCTCTAAGAATTTGAAACGAACGATATGGGTGAGGCATCCTATGTGATATGAATAGAAATATTCCGTGATAGATCACAAGGATTATTGAGATTGTCTCAGAAAGGCTATATCGAAAAAGATCTAGAGAGATTTAACATGAACAATTATTCAGCAGTAATTGTTCCAATTCAAAAAGGGGACAAAATTAGTCTCATGAAATTCCCTAAGAATGATGTAGAACGAAAGGAAATGGAATCAATTCCTTACTCTTCTATTGTTGGTAGTCTGATGTATGCTCAGACTTGCACAAGACCAGATATTAGTTTTGCAGTCGGAATGCTAGGAAGATATCAGAGTAACCCAGGAATTAATCACTGGAAAGATGCAAAGAAAGTTTTGAGGTACCTGAAAGGAACGAAGGATTACATGCTCATGTATAGGAGATCCAAGTATTTGGAAGCTGTTGGATACTCAGATTCAAATTTTGCTGGACGTATTGACACTAGAAAGTCTATGTTTGGTTATTTGTTCCAACTAGCTGAAGGAGAAATATCATGGAAGAGTGCCAAACAATCTGTCATTGCTACATCCACGATGGAAGAAGAATTTGTGGCATGTTTTGAAGCCACAATTCATGCATTATGGTTGCGAAGCTTTATTTCAGGACTTGGGGTTGTCGACACCATTACAAAGCAGCTGAAAATTTACTATGATAATTCTGCAGCAGTATTCTTCTCCAAGAACGATAAGTACTCCAAAAGTGCCAAGCATATGGAATTAAAGTACTTTACACTCAAGGAGGAAGTTCAGAAATAAAGAGTGTCACTTGAGCATATTAGAACTGATCTCTTGATTGCAGATCTGTTAACGAAAGGTTTACAACCAAAGATATTTAAAGAACATGTACATATAATGGGTCTTGGCTGTATTTATGACTGATGTATTTATGATGTTTTGACACTCTGAGCTCATTTATGTGTTTCTGATATACATTAATGATTTCTTGTTTTTCATAACGGTGTGCACATTATTGTTTTGAGATATTATAGAATAAGTCTCAATGAGACATTATTGTGGACCATAATATTTTATAGCTTATGGACCTGGTACGATGAGTTGCTAATGTTGTAGTATATGGAAGGGAGAATGTAGACAAATTATATATTACGACCATAACTCACATTTAGTAGTTTATTGTATTATGATATTTATGATGGACATTATAGAAGATATTTGTTTATGCGCAACTAATGTTCCTATATTAAATATTAACATTATGTGATTATTGGGCCAAGTGGGAGAATGTAAGATTTTCTTATGTTTATTGGTGGCCCAATAAGTTTAAGGCCCATAATTAATATTTAATTAATGATCAAATCTCATCCGTCCGATTGGTTACTTAATGGAAGTACCAGATTAAGTGAGAGCTTCTATAAATTGGTCATCTCCCCACCCATTAGGGTTACCGTGTTTTATTTTCTCTCTTCCATCACTAAAGTCGGCGGTAACGAAAGCTAGGGCAAGGGGCGAGAAATCAATTTCAATTAACGCTTCCGCTTCACGATGATGACTTACAATTTAGGTATATTTTATATAACGATTATATGTAAGATTATCATGTTCAAGATCCTGGTATGAATTAAGTTTATGTTTACATGATAATTCATTTCAAGATTTAGAAGGTGATAATTCATGCTACTTTTAATACTGCTAACTTAGTGTTCATATTTAACAATTCCGATTTTATGTATGTAACTTTTTGTCACGACCCCAAATGCTAAATCGACCGTGATGACGCCTATCGTGGAACAAGGCTAGCCAACAATCACATATTTATATTTTTTTTTCAAAATTTCCCAAGAATCATTACCAACATTTCATAAACGCATATATAGAACTCTGAATTTTTAAGCAAAACAAAACAAGTTAACCGGTCTACAACCATCCCCAAGATCTGGAGCCAACAGGTCATGAGCATCTACGAATGATACCAAGAATACTACTGTCATAATACAAAATCTCGGAACGAAGAACTCAGTACAAAATAAGAAAGGGAAATAGAGATGTCGTGGACGCTGTACAACTATCTCAATATCCCAACTCTGGCTCCACACAGACTAAGATGAATAATGCTCGGTACCAGCACCTGAATCTGCACACAGAGGTGCAGGGAGTAATGGTGAGTATGCCAACTCAGTAGTAATGAAAATAAATCAGGTCTGAACAGTAAGAAACACATAGGAGCAAATCATCGAATCACAATAAGTAAAATATGGGTTTCTAATAGTGTATTCATTTAGTCAATATGCTTTAAAAGCCAATTTCAGTAAAAATCCTTTGAACATGTGTGATTTCCAGTGATTTCGGCAAAATACCCAAGAATTATTAGTTTAAATATGAAATGAATCATAATTAGTTACTCCGGCAAAAAAAGTATCATAAACCGCCCCTCGGACAAATCATCACTCAGAATCATTCACTCAGCATACCTCACAATCACTCAGTATCAGCCCCTCGGGCAACCTCACAGTCACTCATGCCTCACGATCGCTCGTCACTCGGCACTCGCACTCAGTAGGTACCTGCACTCACTGGGGGTGTGTACAGACTTCGGAGGGGCTCCTACATCCCAAGCGTTATAACAAGCTAAATCATGGCATCAATCACTCTGGCACTCGACCTCTCACATATCAAAACAATGTAACATGTTGCGGCTTGCAACCCGATCCATCATATCCTCACAATATTGGCTCTCGGCCTCACTCAGTCAGAAATTCCCAACATGCCACTCGGGCCATAAATAAACGGGGTTCTCGACCAAAACTACTTTTTATATCATGAAATAATATAAATAAGTCTGAGTATCAAAACAGTTTAACATGAATGACTGAGTGTAAATCATAATCACCACGGTGAGGAATATCAGAAAAACAACACCCAAGGGGTTTAAACAGGTCGGCACAAGGCCCCAAACATGGCTTACAACCATAATCTATCAAAAGCATAAAAATATGATTTATCATGTGGTTTAAAAGCAGTTACACAACTCAATAGTTGCCTCGGGAAGAAACAATTTCAAATTCTCCATTAGTGCACGCCACACACTCGTCATCCAGCATGTGCGTCACTCCAAAACAGTGAGAAAATGCTAAGTTCGAGGTTTCATACCATCAGGACAAGATTTATAGTCATTACTTACCTCAAACCAGCCCGTAAAACTACTCGGCAATATTCTTGTCCCTCGAATCGGCTCCCAAATGCTCCGAATCTATCAAAATCAGATTAATAACATCAAAATATGCTAGGGAGACGAAGCCCAATCGAAAACTATCAAAATTAGGCACAATTACCGAAATTGGCCAAACCCGACCCCTGACCCACGTCTCGAAATTCGATAAAATTCACCACAAGAATCCCCATCCTCCCACGAGTCCATACATACCAAGAACACCAAAATCAGACTCCAAATGACCCCTCAAATTCCCATTTAAAGTCTCCAAATTCCCATGCCCTAACTCTCCCCATTTGGGTTTTTATTTCAGGTGAAATTGCTTAGAAATCAATATAATAACGAGTTATGAAGTCAATAATA
This sequence comes from Nicotiana knightiana, assembly GCA_005239525.1. Classification (NCBI taxonomy): domain Eukaryota; kingdom Viridiplantae; phylum Streptophyta; class Magnoliopsida; order Solanales; family Solanaceae; genus Nicotiana; species Nicotiana knightiana. Next base: position 9,379 of record ML437073.1, read on the forward strand.
TTACCTTCAAGTGATTCCGTTTGGTTTCCTAAAAAATTTCTCTCAAAACCTTCAATCCCGTTCAAAAATGGTGGAAAAGTGGTGAAGGGTCGCAGATGGGCTATTTAAATACACTGCCCAGATTTTTGGGACTTACTCAGTGCGTTCGCGTGAGGATCAACGGGATCGCATAGCACTGACCACTTTCTCCTACGCGATCGCAGCCCAGGCCCTGCGTTCGCACAATATTAGCTCACCCAGTCTGCCCATACGCCTCACACCTGTGCGATCGCACCAGGTCCCACGCGTTCGCACAACCTTCCCCTTCCCTCACTTCGCGATTATCACACCCCTTTTCTACCCCCAAAAATATATGTGTTATTGGATTGTTGTGGGTTAAAGAGTTTTTCCAATTAAAGTGACAATTTTGAAATAGGGATTATTTTATCGCTCAGAGTCGCCACTTGGAATTGATTTTTGGGTGTTCCAAGTCACCTTTTATTTGAATCCCTAATCAAAGGAAGATTTGACTCTCTTTTTATTGGTCAGCGAAAATAAACTTCGGGTAAGGAATTCTGTTTACCAAGGAGGGTATAAGGCATTCCCTGAGTCTCGTGGTTCTAGCATGGTCGCTTTATTGACTTAAACTTGGCTTAAATTAATTCTGAAGAAATTGTGCTTTATTAGTTTCTGTGTTTTACTTGTCCGCTTTTACTTCTTGATTATTAGATTTATCAAGGAAAATGAATTTGGATAAATTACGTTGTCATAATCACGCTACGCAAGCGAATGCGTGATCGAGACGAAATTTATTAATTTTATCATAACAGCGCTACGCAAGTGAATCCGCAATTATGACGAAAATTATTAGTATATTATTACTTTTGAAAAAAAGTTACTACATTTAAAGGAATTAACTAAAAAAAATTAACTATCGCGCTACGGAAGCGAATCCGCGATTTTAGAAAATTATTAATTAAATTGAAAATTAACTAAAAAGAAACTAAAGATTATGAAATGACATTGTTGAATTAATTTATTTAATGTTAAACATCACATTACGCAAGCGATTCCGTGAAGTTACAACGCGCCTACTAATTGCCTAGCGTTTAAATTAATTAATTAAGAAAGTGATTAAATTACTTTAATTTGTAGAGAAGAAGCTGAGTTTTTATTGAGAATTAATTGTGAGACAAACATGGTGTTGAAAGTTGGATTGGCCTTGTTAGAAAGTGAAAATGGGCCAGCTATGGAATACACTTGGGATTGGGCTGCTGAAATTATTTACAAAAGAAAGAAACGGCCAACAACTTATTAAGAAAGTATGGGCCTGCTGAAAAAACTAAAGGAAAATGAACCATCTATTAAAATTGTTTGGACTTTAATCACGTTGGGCCTAGTATTTCTTCCCAAAATCATTTCATCTCTACTTTGCAAACCCACTACCCTATCTTATTTTGTCTATTTATATCTTTCTTTTATTGAACCAAAAAATCTCAACCACTCTTTCAATCCAATATCAAAGTTTAAAACTTACAAACACGTCAATAATATCCACATGTATTTTATTGACTAAAAAAAGAAAATATAGCAAACTAACATAAAAAAAAGAAAAAAAAAGAACAGACAAGAAACGAAACACAGTTTATTATAAGATTTATTTTAACTCCAAATAAACGATCCTATGACTTAAACATAAAAGATTAATTCCTAGTCACATGGATTTATTCACATTGAACCAAATGATTGAGATTTTCAGATTTAAAACTAAGGACAAGCTTGATTTCTAAGACTCAATATCGTTCTACTTAGAGAACTTTGGGAGCTAATAAAAAAGTAAAAGAGAAAATTTTAACGTGCATCTTCTATTTAAACTAAAGAAAGAACAAAAGGAATCTAACATTCTACTTATGTAACGTGATATCTCAAAATACTAAGTGTGTTTCACTGAGGGGGTTTTACATTAAACACGAACAATTACTCCAAGATATAACTATTACGAGTTTTAAAATCTATCTTTCTATTGCTTGTTCTTTAAACTAAATTGTGCCATTACACGAGTTTAGATCTACAGGCACAATCTCTTAGCAACTAAACAAATCATATACAACTTTTATCTTACAAAGAAGTTAGAAGAAAGCTGAAACTTTAAGGAAAAGAGAACACATGTTTCATGAGTTTAAACACTCATCTATGACCAGAAGATCACACAAATGTAAAGAAATAGCAGTAGCACATCAGTAAATTCATTGCAATAGATTTATGCAACTAAAAACTAAACAACAGAGTTGGAAAAATACCTAGTTCCAGAAAACAAGGGGAAAAAAAATGCAGAAAGATAATGAACCAGCAAGACTCCAGCAAAAATGGAACAGCAACAACAATAAGAAGCAGTGAAAATCCAGCAGTGATGAAGCCCAGAAACGCAGCAACTTTAGAAGAAGAAAAAGGATAAGAGGTGACTCTAAGGACTATGTATTTTTGGAAGATTGTTGCTCTCCAGAAGATCCCCTCAAGTTCTCAAGTTTTGTGTTCTTATAGAGTGAGTAGAGACGTTTCTTTTTAGAGTCCACGGTTGTTATCTCAGTCCCTTTAGTGTGGAAAGACCTCCTCTTTATATAGGAGAAAAAAGACTATGGACAGATTTTGTTTGGCCAAAAATCTGTCCAAAATGATAGATTTTTGACCAAAAATCTGTCCAAAACCATATTTTTTTCCCAATGAACAGTTTTTCCTCACCAAATATGGACAGAATTTTGGAGTATTGTACTCCAAAATAGTCCTCAATAGTAAAAATAACCAAACAAAGATCCTACAATCAAGTACCTTCTATACTCTCACTAACCAATATCAAACTAATCTATTGCTCAAACTAGAAGGTGCAAAATCAGATAACTAGACTTGAATCATCAACAAGAGAACTAAAGACTACAAACAAAATAAAATCAATAGTTAAGGCCTTAAACTAGTTATCTTAAACATAGAAAAAAACTAGACATAATGAACATGAAATTGGGACTTAACAACCAAGGCAATGCAGGATACATGTTGATAATGAAAGAACCATCAAGTTGATTGAAACACGAAATAAAAAACGAGACTAAACATGAAATACCGACCACTAACAGGTTTTGAACTAAAGCTAAATACCAAAATCAAATGCAAAACCAGAATATCAGTGTACTTCGCCAATTACAAACAACTAATCGAATTTCACAAGTGATTAACAAAATTGGTTTACTAATAGTGGTACAGCTCGATCAAGCTTCTATTGTTGATTCTCATCGAAACGGCTAGTTTCGATGAAAATCGACAACAAAAACTCGCCCGAGGCCAATGTGATGGAAGAAATGAGAGGCAGTGGCAGCGAGGTCAGGGGTTATCGGTGAGGTTTGAGGCACGAGAGTGGCTGGAAGCAGCGGGTGGTGGCAGCGTGGTAGCCGAAATTTCATCGCCGGATTTTCGGGGTGAAATTGACATTAACAGGTAGGTCTCGAAGAGCTCTACCCATTTATGTAAGTATTGTGGGGTGATATGATTTGGTTTGCGGAGAATTTCAAAAAGAAAGAGGGCCTAGGGTTTCGATTTTCCTTAGATTTATGGAGATTGGTGGAGTTTTAGAGGATATGAGGCTTGGATTATGGAGAGGAGGTTTAGATGAGTGCGGGGTGAAGTTTTGGTGGTGTTCTGATGCTGGTAGACGGCGGCAGGCGGCGGTGCCGCCATGGAGAGAGGCGGCGGTGGCAGAGGATGAGTGGGAGAGAAGAGAGAGGCTCTAGGGTTTGTATAATGGCAAAAATTGGACCTTAAAGGGCCTTTTATATACCAAGTGAAATTAAATCTAGGCCATTGGATCTAGAATAAGGAAGGGCTCATATTTCATCTTGATTTTATTTAACAAAGTGACGTAGTTTCGCCCTGAAACTACGTCGTTTGAATCTTCTCCTGGTAGCCACTCAATTAAACATATATTGAACTTTTAGCCACCTGATCATTTAATTTTAGCCCATTTTCTTTTAATCTTATCTTATTAAACTATAATCTAATTAATCTAAATACCAACTAATAAAATAAACCTAATAAAACTCATTAGCTAACAATTGAATTAATTATATGAGAAATCAATTTGATTACTTATCAAATAATTAGTCAATTAAAAGAGCACACACAAAACAAAAGTATAGAAAGTTGTTTTTGGTATTTTTATGACAAGAAATTCAATTAAAAATGCACAAAAATATAAGAAAAATAACGATTGAAGGAAAATTGACACTAACAACTTTAGGAGCATTTAAATGGTGCAAAAATTAGGTATACACAGCTGCCCCTCTTTGCTCGAGAACATGAAGTGTTTTCGTGCAAAGAAAAGTGAATGCCATAGCTATTTTTTGCACACATATCACTCCAATGGAAGCGATTTTTGAAAAATGGTGACCGAACCTTGCTTCCGAGGTTGCCTACATATCCTTGGCTATAAAGGAATTAGGTCAGTGTAGTTCTGGGAAAATTTTTTAGCTGGGACTACCGGACATAAGATTTAGGACTGTTGTTGCTGCTACTGCTGTTGTCGCTGTTACTGTTACTCGCTACTTACATCAAAAGTAAAATAGAAGAGAACTACATATGTATGCAAATTATAGTTACAAAATTCCTATCTATGTGTCTTCTGGAGTCAATATCCTGATTCTTGACTTGATCGCTTGTGTTGACCTTAGATTGGATCTTGATGCTCTTTAAAGAAAGATTATAACTATGGCTCATTCTTGATTTCTTGATTTCCCGATCAGAATTTTGGAAAATGAAATTTGAGAAGATGGATTGTTGACATATTATCAATGTTAACTCCAACTATATTGTGATCGAAATACTTCTTTCTTCTGATGAGAAACTGAAACCGCAAGCTTTAACCATCACCCGTGCTCTACGGCGGGGCCTGAAAAGCCATAAAAGACGAACAAACAAACAAAATTTTTCTGCCCCAGTTTGGACTTGAAATTTTTTATGAGTTATTAGAGAAAGCTGTAAACTATATTACTTATTGGAAGGCACACAGAAACAGTAGAATAAACTAGCTAAAAGAGATAAAATTTTGTAAGGAGGGATTGTGTACCCTACGTTACCCAGAGGATATGTAATCCGGGGTTGGTACCCTGTATTACTGAAGATGAATGTAACCAGGGATTGGTATCCTGTATTACTGAAATGAATGTAACTAGGGGTCGGTACCCCGTGTTACTGAAAGGATTGTAACCAGGGATTGGTACCTTGTATTACTGAAAGGGATGTGACCAGGGGTTGGCACCCTGTATTACTGCAAGGAATGCAATCAGGGGTTAGTACCCTGTATCACTGAAAGGAATATAACCAGGGGTTGGTACCCTGTATTACTGAAATGAGTGTAACCAGGGGTTGATACCCTGTATTACTGAAATAAAATGTAACCAGGGGTTGGTACCCTGTATTACTAAAAGGAAATGTAATCAGGGGTTGGTACCCTGTATTACTAAAATGAGTGTAATCAGGGGCTGATACCCTGTATTACTGAAATGAAATGTAACCAGGGGTTGGTACTATGTATTACTGAAAGGAAAATGTAACCAGGGGTTGGTACCCTGTATTACTGAAATGAGTGTAACCAGGGGTTGATACCCTATATTACTGAAATAAAATGTAACCAGGGGTTGGTACCCTGTATTAATGAAAGGAAAATGTAACCAGGGGTTGGTACCCTGTATTACTAAAAAGAGTGTAATCAGGGGCTGATACCCTGTATTACTGAAATGAGTATAACCGGGGATTGATACCCTGTATTACTGAAATGAAATTTAACCAGGGTTTGGTACCCTGTATTACTAAAAGGAGTGTAACCAAGGGTTGGTACCCTGTATTACTGATAAAGTGTTGAATCCCTCTAGGCGAAATGGTTCTACCTGATTTAAGCTATGTGAAACATCCTGAGCGAATAGTACTTCTACCCGGAACTACAAGCTGGATCCCCGTTTGGTGACATTCGTCCTTTGAGAATCGCCATTCTGCACTTCTTTGTTCCTGCTTGAAACAAAGAAATATTTATGAGTTTTCAAAGTGGTGGTTGGTTTGTGGCTTTGATGCTCTGAGTAGTTTGATTCACGGCCACTGCTGTTGAAGAACCGATTCTATCAGTATGGTATCGAGATGCTCGGCTGCTCTGTATCATTTTCCGGAGACCTTGGTTTTCCAATGTTTCCCCCAACTGTTTCATACCCAGACGTCCTTGGTATTGCTACCTTTGTCTCTGAGGCAATGCAATTTCTCCCTTTAAAATCAAACTCAGTTGTCTTGCACCCAGTACCAGTTTGTGTCTGTAGTGCTTACCAACTTTTCTCATGAAGCAGGTCCCGCTTAGGGGACCTTTTCAGTCCCGCTTAGGCGACCTTTTCAGTTTCTTTGAGGCACTTTGTTCGCCTTATCGAATGAGATCATAGATGGATTCGGCCTTTCGTCAGTGCCATATATGCCCCAACTTGTGCTCGATATTACGGGGAAACTGTGGCCAGTTTTGCAGCCATTTCTTTGCTTCACTTTTGACGAAAGATTAGACCAAAAGGGACTTAAAGAAAAATTATGGGTAAAAATAGAAGAATAATTGAAGGTGAAAAAGAACTGTGCTTAAACAAAAGGCTCCCCTTTCGGGGAAAGGAATAGGGAGACTTATCTGGAAGTATGTGCCGACTTCAATAAATCATGACATGAATTTTGGAATGGATGCCTGATCTGTCTAAGATTTCTAATTCTCAAAATCCGTTGCAAAGGTTCATCTTGAAACTGTCTTGGTCGTGCTCATGCCGGGGTATCAAAGACCCTCATTCGGCTAGTAGCGCCCTTTGCGAGTTTTCACTAACTGACCTCTCTCATTTCTATACTCACCGTCGCCCTATGGTGCCCATTTGGGTTTTCACGAATAAGACTCTCTCATTTGTCTGCTAACTGTCGCCTTACAGTGCCCATTTGGGTTTTCACTAATAAGACTCTCTCATTTCTCTCATTTCTCTGCTCACTGACGCCTTACAGTGCCCATACGGGTTTTCACCGATATGACTCTTATTTCTTATTTTTTCTTCGTTTTTTTTTCTTCTTCTTTTTTTCATTTTTTTTAAAGATAAGACATGCGGAAGGCTGCCCAATGCCCCTGGCATGGGAACTTCGAATATTCTCAAAGATCGAGCAGAAGTTCTTAACATGGAAAAAAATGGAAAAAGAACCTTGAACTGAATTACAACTTTTGGAGCCATTTCTAACAGAAAAAACGGTAGAATAAAACAAACTTCTGCCCCAGTTTTGGAGTATTGGGAACATGGATTTTTTATTGTGATGGGACCGAGCCCAGGGTAAGGCTGCCTACGTATCCTTTCGGAATCAGGTCAGACGTAGTTCAATGACTCAGAAGATTCGTTGTTTGGATTCATTTCTTTTCTTCCTTTTTTTGTTGCAAGTACATAGATTCCAAAAAGCGGAAAACAAAGAAGATAAATACAGATCAAAAGGGTTAACAAGAGGGTGACACCTATTTAGAACAAACGAGCAATGGTGGCCTTCGTCATCTCGATTCTGAGAAAATCATGCGTGAAAGTTCCACAGTGGGTATATATCAGACATAATATCTTTTGATTGCATCTGCGTTAATGGTCATGCCTGGTACCTTCCTTCTTCATCTACCAAGTGCAAGGCCCCTTTTGGTAACACTTTCTTGATGATGTAGGCCCCTTGCCAGTTTGGGGCGAACTTTCCTTTAGCTTCTACTTGGTGTGGAAGAATGCATTTCAGAACGAGTTGACCCACCTCGAAGTGCCTTGGACGCACTTTCTTGTTGTAAGCGCGTGCCATTCTTTGCTGGTATAACTGGCCAAAGCACACCGCTGCTAATCATTTTTCATCAATCAGCATTAGTTGTTCTAATTGGGTCTTTACCCATTATTTATCTTCAATCTCCGACTCTGCAATGACTCGAAGAGAGGGAATTTTGACTTCAGCCGGTATTACAGCTTCCGTTCCATATACCAACAGATAAGGAGTTGCACCAACAGATGTGCGAGAAATTGTGCGGTATCCCAAAAGAGCAAAAGGCAACTTTTTATGCGATTGTCTGGAACTTTGGATCATCTTCCTAAGAATCTTCTTGATGTTCTTGTTCGCCGCTTCAACGGCTCCATTGACTTTTGGCCAGGAAGGGGTAGAACGGTGATGCATAATTTTGAATTGCTCACATACCTCCTTCATCAAATTACTATTTAGATTGGATGCATTGTCAGTGATAATGGTCTTCGGGATACCAAAACGACAGATGATGTTGGAATGGACAAAGTCTACCACTGCTTTCTTGGTGACTTCTTTGAAAGTGGCGGTATCCACCAACTTAGTGAAGTAATCAATTGAAACCAAAATGAATCTATGCCTATTTGAAGCCTTTGGCTCGATTGGCCCAATAACATCCATTACCCAAGCAACGAAGGGCCAAGGAGAGGACATGGGATGCAACTCCGAAGGTGGTGAGTGAATCAGGTCACCATGAATCTGGCACTGGTGACACTTGCNAATAGTCTTTGATCCTATCAAAAGCTTTTTGGAAATCGTTCGTCCACTTGATAGCAACATCCTTTTTTCAGCAGCTTAAAGATGGGCTCACACGTGGTTGTGAGCTGAGCAATGAACCTACTGATGTAGTTCAACCTCCTGAGCAAACTCATGACGTCCTTTTTATTCTTAGGGGGTGGTAGATCTCGAATGGACTTTATCTTAGATGGATCCAATTCGATGCCTCTCCGGCTGACTATGAAACCGAGGAGCTTCCTAGATGGAACCCCAAATGCACACTTGGCTGGATTAAGCTTAAGGTTGTACCTTTAAAGCCGTTTGAAGAAATTTTTCAAATCGCGCACGTGATCAGCTTGTGTCTTTGATTTTATGATGACATCATCGACATATACTTCTATCTCTTTGTGCATCATGTCGTGGAAAATAATGGTCATGTCCCTCATGTAAGTTGCGCCTGCATTCTTCAAACTGAATGGCATGACCCTGTAACAATAAGTACCCTATGGAGTGGTGAAAGTGGTCTTTTCTGCGTCATCCTCATCCATTAGAATCTGGTGGTACCCAACATAGCAATCCACGAATGATTGTATCTCATGCTTTGCGCAATTATCTACAAGGATGTGGATGTTTGGCAAAGGAAAATTATCCTTCGGGCTTGCTTTGTTCAAGTCCCTGTAGTCAACACAGACTCTAGTTTTTCCATCCTTCTTTGGAACGGGCACAACATTTGCCACCCAAGTGGTGTATAGGACAGCTCTGACCATGTTGATGCTCAACTGCTTCATTATTTCCTCTTTGATTTTGTCACTCATGTCCGTTTTAAATTTTTGTTGCTTTTGTTGGATTGGTGGAAAATCAGGATACGTGGGAAGCTTATGAACCACTAGGTCAGCACTTAAACCCGGCATATCATCATATGANGTTCCGTGTGAATGCTTATCTTTATTTCTCTAATTCCTTCGTGACTCCCGATATTAATAGACTCAGTTTCATTGAGGGTGGGCTTAGTCTTATTTTAAAATTGTTCCAACTCTCTTGTTATTTCCTCAACAGCCTCATCTTCGTCATATTCAACCTCTTGATGCATTATTTCAAAATTAGACAGCTTTTTAAGATCTAGGCATGAATTGCGAATGCATGTCATGTTATTAAAGAAGGCATTAGCGAAACTGAAATGGAAACAAAATGACTGAATTAGAAAAAGGAAAAGATACAAAATTTAATACGAAACTGAACTGCATTTCATTGAATTCGAAACGATAGAAGGGTTAACATCAAAACAAAGCAATCATACTGAGATGTTTGGATTACAACCCTGAAAGTAACGCAAAATACGAAAAGAAACTATAAAAGCAAACTACCAAGAATCCTTCCTTGTGGGGAGAGAAGTTGCTTCCCAATTGTTGAGCATGGTATCTAGGCCAATTAGTTGCACATCAGCACGACTAGTGCCTTCACCAGACTGGATCATATTCACTTCAGAAAATATCTAGCTGAATCCATGGCAAATTTCATCAATGTTTTCTTGCGCCGAGGAATGTTGACCTTCTTGTGGCTTGACAAAAGTGTAGAAAATGTAAGGGATGTGTTGTTGCAAGACCCATCCGTGATTTTTGCGGTGTTTGGCTTTGTCTTCGTCTGCTTGTGTCGTCCTGAAGCCTAAACCAAAATTACCCTGGTTACTGAATGGAGAAATGGGCTCCGAAATTTCTTGCAATGATGCCCCCAATCCTTTTCCTGGCTCATAAGCTTGTCTCAGCATGAGTGCCGCTACCATTACAGATGTGGCGGAAATACGAGGATGTAGAATGGGCTTCCTTCCTCAACATGGTCCGCAACAACCACTTCAAAAGCCTGATATACAATGGACTCACACCCTTCCTTGGCCTCAATACAGGGGATTAACGGGTCTTTATAAATGGATGACTCGTCTTCCCCATGAACAATAATTTCTTGCATGTCANGTTCCACGAAGAAAGTTATAAAAAGTGTCCATGTCCACTACTTGGAAGACAATTTCAAAGTCAACTGGCCCAATCATATTGGTGAGGTTGATCTCCCCAATGGTATCTCTCGCTGAGCCATCAAAAGTGCGGATACAGACATTGCTGGGTCGGATTCTATCTATATTGATCTTCATGCTTTTCAAGGTGGAGAGAGGGCATACATCTACGCTCGAGCCTCCATCAACCATGACTCGCTTCGTAGTGCCCCTCACATTTAACAGTCAAGTGCAAAGCCATGTTGTGCCCGACTCCTTCTTCGGGGAGTTCATCATCAGTAAAGGTGATTCTGTTCACCTCAAAAAATCTGTTAGCCATCTTCTCTAACTCATTCACTGTGGTCTTCTCTGAGACATGTGCCTCGTTCAGGATCTTGATTAGCACACGGGCATGCTCTTTTGAATGTATGAGCAGAGATAGTAGAGAAATTTGGGCAGGAGTCTTTCTCAGCTGGTCAATGATTGAGTAATCCTGAACTTTCATTTTTTTCAAAAACTCTTCTACCTCTTCTTTAGTGACTGGTTTCTTTATTGGCAATTGGCCTTCTTTGATTTGCTTGGCCTTCCTCAACTCTTCCGAAGAGTGACACCTTCCCGATCGAGTCAAACCTCCAGTTTCCCCCACTTCTTCTATGATTTCCTTGCCTTTGTAAGTCATCACAGTTTTGTTGTAGTTCCAAGGAATGGTCTTCGTGTTTGTCACAGGGGGTTGCACGCCAGGTTTGATTATGATTGGCTCAGTTATACCCTTCGTACCGCCCTGGTTCTGCCTTGTGATGTGGTGGGCTCCGAGGACATATAACCTTGGGCTGGGAACATTGGAGCGAACTTCCAACCTCGAGATTTTTGGAATAAATAAAGTTGCCTTCTCTGAGCTCTGGGCGCCTTTCACAATCAATGGCACATCTCGACTTGGACTTACTTTTAGACCCGTTCCTTCTTGAATTGCTCCTGATTTCATTTCTACTCGAACATCCGGCTTGTATTCTTGATCTCAGCAAATCATTCCCACAAAGTGAACATAATTGTGTACTGGCAAGGGGTTGTTGGTCACATTAGGAGGGTCCTCGTCATTTGTCACCACAATCAGTTTTTCAGCAATTAGTCTTTCTATGGCTCTTTTTAGAGTCCAACAGTCATCAGTGCTACGCCCCGAGGCCCCTGAATGATATTTACATCTAGAATTTGCTTGAAATCCATGTGAATCAGGATTCATATGGTGGGGAGCAATGGGTCCAATCACGCCTATTTGCTTCAGCTTCTGGAATAAACTAGAGTATGATTCAACCAATGGGGTGAATTTTTCTACTGGCCTTTGCTCCATAATCCTGCTTGGGACGAGCATTGTAGGGTGCCCGAAAATTTTGCTGCTGAGGTCGGGGAATCCTTGGAGCTGGTGCCCGTACTTGCTGATTGGGAGGCCGAGCATAAGACTGAGCATTGAACACTGTGTACTATGGTGGGCCCACAGAGTATTGAGGAATTGGCAGAGGATAATAATGTTGAGGGTAGCTGGATTGCCCCTGCTGAACTTGAACATAAGGGTGCGGTGCCCCCCTTTGAACTTCCCTGGATCCCGAAGTCATCATGGACCCCTCATCTCTCTTATTTTTATTTGCGAAACTTTCCGACCCATTTTGGATAGCTTTAGTAGTGGCTTTGAGAGCAACTTGACTTACAATTCTGCCAGTCTTGAGGCCATTTTAGACCATTTCCCCTATTTTTATTGCTTCTGCAAAAGGCCTACCCATCGTGGACATCATGTTCTGAAAGTAATCAGGCTCTTGAGCCTCCAGAAAAACAGCGATCAACTCATGGTTATCCATGGGTGGCTTGACTCTAGACGCTTGCTCCCTCCACTTGATTGCATACTCCCTAAAGCTTTCAGTCGGCTTCTTCATCATATTGGACAAGGAATTGCGATCTGGTGAAATATCTATGTTGTACTGGAATTGTTTGATGAAGGCCTGAGCCATGTCGTCCCAGACATGCCAGTGAGAGATATCTTGGTCGATGAACCATTCTGAGGCTACCCCCGCAAGACTTTCCCCAAAATAAGCCATCAGCAATTCTTCTTTTCCACCTGCACCCCTCAGCTGGTTGCAGTACCTTTTCAAATGGGCGAAGGGGTCACCTTGTCCATCATACTTCTCAAATTTTGGGGTCTTGAACCCTAGCGGAAAATAGATGTGAGGGAACATGCATAGATCACTGAAAGATACACTTTTGTGACCGCCTAGTCCTTGTATGTTCTTTATGTTTTGTTCAAGACTTTTCATCTTCTTGGCCATCTCATCTGGCTCAACTGTCTGGGCAGGCTTTTCATTTTCCACCGGGGACTCATACTGAGGAGTCTGGTTGTATAGAGCCGAGAACCTGAAAGCCATATTTGGAGAGTAGTATTGGCCGTCACAAACATGTGATGGTGGCTCGTTATTTGGCCTCGCCACAGGAGGTGGTGCCGGGATTGTATATACCGGCCCGCCAGACACGACAAGAGGGGTGTTCTTGACCGGTGCGGCTGGAGGTCGCACATTAGAGGTTCCAGGAGCGGCATGGAAGCTGTAGTTTGGCACATACCATGGTGGTAGAATATGATCGCTCGTTTCATGGGGTGGTGGTTGAGTTGCCAAGGGTACAGTAGAAGTTCCTTTGAGGGACCCTGAGGCGGAGGCTGACTGGAGAGCCAATCCTGATATACATCAGCAAGTTGTTGTTTTAATCTTCTCACTTCCTCCGACTCTTGCTCAACTGACTGACCATGGGGGTCTTCACTGACCAACTCGATTTCATCATTATTAGCCATCGGTACTTTCCCTTTAGATCTGGTGAAGTAATGATGTGTTGCCAGTTTCACCACAAACCAACCACCTTAAGCTTACTGACTAGTAAACAACAAACATATTAGGGTTAAGCATTTTACACATATGAATCACACGTAATATGCCATGTTCCTAACATTGTCACCATTTCTAACATGCTTTTGGAAGGCTTCATGTTTCATCCCGGCTTATAAGGCTCCTGCTTATTGGTGCTCTCAAATTTTTCTTTTTCTCTTCTCTTTCTCATTTTTTCGGTTTTCTTTTCACTTGCCTATTTTTGTTCCCTCATTTTAGAGTTATTGAAATATTTTGATCGAACCTTTTAGGGGTTGCCTACGTATCATGTCGCCACATGAATCAGATCATCACGTAGTTCAGGGACACGACCCTCTTCTCTTTTTTTTTTCTTCTTTTTTTTATACAAAACAAAAAAAATTTGGTTCTTTTTCGAATTTTTCTAAAACAAAATCTTTTTCATTGATTTTCATTTTTTGGTACAAGACTCAATAACAAGAATTACATAAAGATAACTGTTTAAACAAGACCAGACTTAACTCCAAAAGAATTTTTAAGACAAAGGGAAAAATAACAAGACTCAAAACAACAAAAGACTCTTACATACTCAAAAACCACAAAGGAATAGTCAAAATGATCTGCCAGCTAAAAGAAGATCCAAAATTCTTCAAGAGAATCCACCAGAATTATTGTAGTCATGGAGATTATTCCTGCGGTTGACCCCCAACATCGCGGTATATCTTCTCTAAATCTGCAGATATGTGACGAGCGACGTTCAATGATACTTTAGCAAATCGTTTGGGCATCATTCCCTGACAACTCCTGCAAGCTCGGGAGGTATATGTGGCTACCTCGAGGATCTTTCCCTTAATGTGTTCCTGAGCCAAGTGAAACTCTTGATTTTGTTGACCACGGGTCTCAGCTAGATCCAGTGCATCGCGCTCGCGCTCCAAGGCCATATCTCTTTGGCGCCGAATTTCCAGTGACTCCCCCTCCAACCGATTGATCATACTTTGGTAGTGATGTCTTTCTATTTCAAACTCCGCGATCTGGCGCTCCTTACTTGACTTAACTCCCCCTATCTGATCCCTCAGACATTGTATTAACGGAGCAAAACCTCTGCACTCATGGTCACGGACCACCTTGAACTGAGCTTCTCTTTCTTCCTATGGTTGAGCGGTAGTGATCACTTTTTCCTGCCTAATTTGAGCTTTGAGTGCTCGCCTCTCTTGTGCCCACTTAGCCTTTTCCCGCTCGAAATCAACCTGTTGTATGTCCATGGCTGTCTCCAGAATGCCTTTATCTTCTTGTAAAATGTCAATACGGGATTGGAACTCTAGTGTTACTTCCCTTCTGGTTTCTCTAACTCTGGCCTCGATCTCCTCCTCCCAATCAGTCGCATGCCGTATGGATCTTTCTGGCCTTTGCTCCGGGATAGCCTGGTTGTGAAACCACTCAAGGTATGCGAGGCTTACCTCCCCACGTTCACGATCAGCTACCATCTCGTCCAAATCAGAAAATCGACTACCAAACCAGACCTTTTGTGCATATGACTCCCTTGGAGGCTCTTCGGCCTGGAATTCCCATATGAACGGACGCATGTCCTCAGTCGGGGGCCTCTTTTGCTCTCTCCCTAGCTGGCGCATGACGCGTAGGGGTGCATAGGGTTGGAAACCTCTGAAACCCATGAGTATGAAGAATGGACGATACGTCGACATATGCATGATCCTAGCAGAAGGGAACCAATAATAGTTCCAAGTGATTCTATCAGCATTCAACGAACGGAGCAATGTTTGCCAAGCCCTCACCCCATCTGGAAGATTACAACTTGCGGCCCAGTCTGGGTGACATCCGATGTAATTCAGCCAATTGTCATTGAAATTTATTACTATTGGATGATGATAAAGGTGCTCTATGAACCACATCTGCAGCAGAATGTTGCGTCCCTCGAAGTAATATTCACCCTCTTCGCAGAGGGTCAAATCTAAAAAAATATCTCCCAGAATCATGGGAAGAATGGTGTGATCCTTGCTAATTTGCAAAAATGAGACTACCGCAGCTAATCGAATTCTGATGCGCCCACCGCGCTCTGGAAAGACCATGATCCCCAGAAATGATATCATGAACGCGAAGACCCTCAACTCCCTCCATGTGTTGTAACTCAATTGGTTGATGAATTCTGTGCCCGAGAAGTTTTCAAACCCTTTCTCGTCCCCAAATCTGTCATAGAAATATTTCAACGGAACCCAACCTTCGTCCAGGCAACCCATCGGAATTCGTCGGAGGCATAACTTTTTCAAAAAGTTGTTCACACAAATTTTTCTCAGACCAGCAAGCTTTTTTCCACGAAGGTCCCTCCCTAATCCGGTAAACCCACCTAATTCTTCTAATGTAGGTGTCATTTCATAATGTTTGAACCTGAAGACATTGTTCAGGGGGTCCCAAAAACCTACTAGAGCCTCAATTAAATCTCTGTTAGGCTTAATCCCCATGATGTTTGTGAGGAACTTAAGGTGCTTAACTACTTGATTCCGTTCTCATGTCGCAAAACTAACCCACCAATTACAGAGACTACTCGGGGTCTTATCTCTTATAAAAATCATAGGAGGTGTCTCGTTCCTTACCCTTTTCTAGTTGCTTCCTTGTGGAGAATTCATGGTGAACCTAAGAATAAGATAAAAAGGGGCCAGGACTTTCCTAAGCTATATGAAATTCCGATTATTCTTTTTTATTTATTAAAAAAAAATGTCATTTAGGACTCGATCTATTTTTGAATTTAGCAGACACAAAAAGTAGGGAAATGACTATTATTATAAAAACGACCTTTTGATTCTTACACAAAAGGCTTAAAGAAATTCTCGGTAAAAACGGCTAAACATGGAGACAAAAATAGTAATAAAGAAAAAATAGGCAAAATAAACAAAATGAATACTTCAACGAAAATGGCCCTTCGGTACTCCCGAGAGAGGTTCAAAGGCTCTCTCGACATATATAACGAGAAAAAACTAGATAAGATGGTTATTTTTGCGAAAACAGTCTTTCGGCACTTCCATAGAAGGTTTTAAGCAATCTAGACAAAAGATGTACAAAATAGCTATTTTACAAAAACGACCCTTCAGCACTTTCGAGGAAGAGTTTAAGGTTGTCTTGGCAAAATGGGTGGAATACGAGGGTAAAGCAGTAAAAAGTGACCAAATATAATATTTTTTCAGGAAATTTTTATGCACATGTGGAATTTTAAGTTTTTTTTTTAAATGTGGGCTGAACCAGATGGTGGTTGCCTACGTATCTCACATCCGGTGAGAATCAAACCCGTGTAGTTCGGTGAAACTGAGTATTTTTCTCTTTTATTTTATGAAAATTTATCTTTACACCTCACGACAGACTACAAAAAAAGATATCTTAGTAAAAAAAAGGATTATTTATACTAAACTAGGAGAATGATTTTTTTTTCTTTTTTAATAATTCCGCTAAACTATTTTCTAAAGCCGGTCAACAACGCAAGCAAGCCTTCCAAATGATGTAACAAGTAGCACATAAGTGGACATGATGGCCTCAAAGAGGATACCTGTCTTATACGGATCCGACCCCTATGTCGAGTTTCACTAAGTTAAATGCACGTGATGCAAATAAAACGAACCTACTAGGGATATCCGGCATGAGGTTTGTTCTTCTAGGTTTAAATCCTAGTGGAGAATGTTTCTATACTGGCTAACTCGAGCGGGCAACTCGAGCCGAGGAGGGTCAGTATACCGGTAGCATTGCTTTCCGACTTAACTGGTGGTGCCCCCCTCCTAAAACATGTGTGACTAAAATCCTTCAGCGGGTGACAAGCACCTCGGTATCTCAAAGAAAGTGGGCTATGTCAAGAAAATGCCCAATTTTTAATTTCCAGGAGACTCAGAGGGGGTGCGTGAGAAGACAGTTTATATGTACAGTTCAACAATATCAAAGCCGTAAAAAGCGAACAAGTAGCACATTAGGCACAAATAAATCACAATATATACAAAATTGATGAAGCCAAATAAAAAGTCAACATGTACAAGCTCGAATTCTGGTTATCCCCAGCGGAGTCGCCAGAGCTGTCACACCCCTTTTCTACCCCGAAAAGATGTGTTATTGGATTGTTGTGGGTTAAGAGTTTTTTCAATTAAAGTGATAATTTTGAAATAGGGATTATTTTATTGGTCAAAGTCGCCACTTGGAATTGATTTTCGGGTTTCCAAGTCACCTTTTATTTGAATCCCTAATCAAAGGAAGATTTGACTCTCTTTTTATTGGTCCGCGAAAATAAAGTTCGGGTAAGGAATTCTGTTGACCGGGGAGAAGGTATAAGGCATTCCCCGAGTCCCGTGTCGCTTTATTGACTTAAACTTGGCTTAAATTAATTCTGAATAAACTGTGCTGTATTAGTTTCTGTGTTTTACTTGTCCGCTTTTACTTCTTGATTATTAGATTTATCAAGGAAAATGATTTTGGATAAATGACGTTGTCATAATCACGCTACGCAAGCAAATGCGTGATCGAGACGAAATTTATTAATTTTATAATAACAGCGCTACGCAAGCGAATCCGCAATTATGACGAAGATTATTAGTATATTATTACTTTTGAAAAAAAAGTTACTACATTTAAAGGAATTAATTAAAAAAATAACTATCGCGCTACGGAAGCGAATCCACCATTTTAGACAATTATTAATTAAATTGAAAATTAACTAAAAAGAAACTAAAGAGTATGAAATGACATTATTGAATTAATTAATTTAATGTTAAACATCACGCTACGCAAGCGATTCCGTGAAGTTACAACGCGTCTACTAATTGCCTAGCGTTTAAATTAATTAATTAAGAAAGTGATTAAATTACTTTAATTTGTAGAGAAGAAGCTGAGTTTTTATTGAGAATTAATTGTCAGACAAACATGGTGTTGAAAGTTGGATTGGCCTTGTTAGAAAGTGAAAATAGGCCAGCTATGGAATACACTTGGGATTGGGCTGCTGAAATTATTTATAAAAAAAAAAGAAACGGCCAACAACTTATTAAGAAAATATGGGCCTGCTGAAATAACTAAAGGGAAATGAACCATCTATTAAAATAGTTTGGACTTTAATCACGTTGGGCCTAGTATTTCTTCCCAAAATTATTTCATCTCTACTTTGCAAACCCACTGCCCAATCTTATTTTGTCTATTTGTATCTTTCTTTTATTGAATCAAAAAATCTCAACCTCTCTTTCAATCCAATATCAAAGTTTAAAACTTACAAACATATCAATAATATCCACATGTATTTTATTGACCAAAAAAAGAAAACATAGCAAACTAACATAAAAAAAAGAAAAAAAAAAGAACAGACAAGAAATGAAACATAGTTTATTATAAGATTTCTTTTAACTCCAAATAAACGATCCTATGACTTAAGCATAAAATATTAATTCCTAGTCACGTGAATTTATTCACCTTGAACCAAATGATTGGGATTTCCAGATTTAAAAATAAGGACAAGCTTGATTTCTAAGACTCAATATCTTTCTACTTAGAACACTTTGGGAGCTAATAAAAAAGTAAAAGAGAAAATTTTAATGTGCATCTTCTATTTAAACTAAAGAAAGAACAAAAGGAAGCTAACATCCTGCTTATGTAACGGGATATCTCAAAATACTAAGTGTGTTTCACTGAGGGGTTTTTACATTAAACACCAACAATTACTTCAAGATATAACTATCACGAGTTTTAAAATCTATCTTTCTATCACTTGTTCTTTAAACTAAATTGTGCCATTACACGAGTTTAAATCTACATGCACAACCTCTTAGCAACTAAACAAATCATATACAACTTTTAACTTACAAAGAAGTTAGAAGAAAGCTGGAACTTTAAGGAAAAGAGAACACATGTTTCATAAGTTTAAACACTCATTTATGAGAAGAAGATCACACAAATATAAAGAAATAGCAGTAACACATCAGTACATTCATTGCAATAGCTTTATGCAACTAAAAACTAAACAACAGAGTTGGAAAAATACCTAGTTTGCAGAAAACATGAAAAAAAAAAACGCAGCAAGATAATGAACCAGCAAGACTCCAGCAAAAACAGAACAACAACAACAGTAAGAAGCAGTGAAAATCCAGCAGTGATGAAGCCCATAAATGCATCAACTTTAGAAGAAGAAAAAGGATCAGAGGTGACTCTAAGGACTATGTATTTGTGGAAGATTGTTGCTCTCCAGAAGATCCCCTCAAGTTCTCAAGTTTTGTGTTCTTATAAAGTGAGTAGAGACGTTTCTTTTTAGAGTCCCCGGTTGTTATCTCAGTCCCTTTAGTGTGGAAAGACCTCCTCTTTATATAGGAGAAAAAGGACTATGCAGATTTTGTTTGGCCAAAATCTGTCCAAAATGATAGATTTTTGACCAAAAATCTGTCCAAAACCATATTTTTTTCCAATGAACAGTTTTTCCTCACCAAATATGGACAGAATTTTGGAGTATTGTACTCCAAAACAGTCCTCAACAGTAAAAATAACCAAACAAAGGTCCTACTCTCAAGTACCTTCTACTACTCTCACAAACCAATATCAAACTAATCTATTGCTTCAAACTAGAAGGTGCAAAATCAGATAACTAGACTTGAACCATCAACAAGAGAACCTAAAGACTATAAACAAAATAAAACCTATAGTTAAGGCCTTAAACTAGTTAGCTTAAACATAGAAAAAAACTAGAGATAATGAACATGAAATTAGGACTTAACAACCAAGGCAATGCAGGATACATGTTGATAATGAAACAACTATCAAGTTGATTGAAACACGAAATAAAAAACGAGACTAAACACAAAATACCGACCACTAACAGGTTTTGAACTAAAGAAAAATATCAAAATCAAATGCAAAACCAGAATATCAGTGTACTTCGCCAATTACAAACAGTTAATCGGATTTCACAAGTGATTAACAAAACCGGTTTACTAAACAAGACGTAATGACCGAGTAAACGACTAACTAATACGTGATTCAAAGGTATTAAGCAACGACTAACATTGATGATCAATGAAACTAACACGAATCACTACCGTAAATCAACTATAACAGAACTATAAGCAAACGACAAGAAAACAGAAAATTTAAAACATGGGGAAAAGCATTAAGGCTCAATTTTACCCAATTTGAGTGTCCGAACAATTGTGGCGTAGCGGCTATTAGGCAGCGAGAAATAGCGGAACAGTGGTACAGCTCGAGCAAGCTTCTATTGTTGATTCTCATCGAAACAACTAGTTTCGATGAAATCGACAACAAAAACTCGCCCGAGGCCAATGTGATGGGAGAAATGAGAGGAAGTGGCAGCGAGGTCAGGGGTTATCAGTGAGGGTTGAGGCATGACAATGGCTGGTGGCAGCGTGGTCGTTGGAATTTCATCGCCGGATTTTCGGGGTGAAATTGACATCAACAGGTAGGTCTTGAAGAGCTCTACCCATTGATGTAAGTATTGTGGGGTGAGATGATTTGGTTTGCGGAGAATTTCGAAAAGAAAGAGAGCCTAGGGTTTCAGTTTTCCTTAGATTTATGGAGATTGGTGGAGTTTTAGAGGATATGAGGCTTGGATTCGTGGAGAGGAGGTTGAGATGAGTGAGGGGTGAAGTTTTGGTGGTGTTTGGATGCCGGTAGATGGTGGCAGGCGGCGGTGCCGCCATGGAGAGAGGCGGCAGCGACAGAGGATGAGTGGGAGAGAAGAGAGAGGCTCTAGGGTTTGTATAATGGCAAAAATTGGATCTTAAAAGGCCTTTTATATGCCAAGTGAAATTAAATCTAGGCCATTAGATCAAGAATAAGGAAGGGCTCAGATTTCATCTTGATTTTATTTAACAAAGTGACGTAGTTTCGCCATAAAACTACGCCGTTTGAATCTTCTCCTGGTAGCCACTCAATTAAACATGATATTGAACTTTTAGCCACCTGATCATTTTAATTTTAACCCATTTTCTTTTAATCTTATCTTATTAAACTATAATCTAATTAATCTAAATACCAACTAATAAAATAAACCTAATAAAACTCATTAGCTAACAATTGAATTAATTATATGAGAAATCAATTTGATTATACTTATAAAAAAATTAGTCAATTAAAAGAGCACACACAAAAGAAAAGTATAGAAAATTGTATTGGTATTTTTATGACAAGAAATTCAATTAAAAATGCACAAAAATATAAGAAAAATAACGATTGAAGGAAAATTGACACTAATAACTTTAGGAGCATTTAAATGGTGCAACAATTAGGTATTCACAGCGATCGCGGCCCCACTATGGCAATCGCATAGAACAAAACATGTTGCCTCACAACTAGCCTCTGCGATCGCATACTATTCCCTTCGATCGCATAGGAGAAAACTAGTACCTGAAAACACCAGCAAAACTGCCACTTTCTTACACCCAAATTTGGTCCGTTCACCTCCCGAAACACCCGGGACCCCAACCAAACATACCAACACATCCCATAACCTCATTCAAACTTAGTCGGGCCCTCAGAACACCAAAAACAACACAAAAACACCAAAATCACATCAAATTCAAGCCTACGAACTTTGAAATTTCGAAATTCCACCAACGATGCCGAAACCATCCAAAACACCTCCGATTGACCTGAAAATTTGCACACATATCCAAAATGATATTACGAACCTGCTCCAACTTCCAAAATTTCATTCTGACCCTAATAGTCTATTTTCCACAGCCGACCGGAAATCGCCAAAAACTAACTTTCGCCAGTTCAAGCCTAATTCTACACCGGACATCAAAATTACATTTCGAACATAGTCCTAAGTTTCGAATCACCTAATGGAGCTATCCGAGCCATTTCGAGGTCGTTTACCAAGAAGTCAACTCCTAGTTGACTTTCCCAACTATAAGGCTAATTCAAGAGACTAAGTGTCTCAATTCTCACTAAGATCATTCCGAACCTGAAACAACCGACCCTGACGCATCATAAACATACCAAGCAATGCATAACCAAGCAGAAACAGGAATAACAATGCAAATTCTATGTAACGACCGGCGGGGTCGTTACACTTTTGGTTTTATAACATCTACTAATTGAATGTAGTTGATGTGTAGTGTTACTATTTTCTAGTTGGGTCTTTGTAATTTGTCAGTTGGTGCTTCTTCAACTCGAGAGTCAGTTTCTATAAATGCTTTGGCAGCTAATGTCAAATCTATAGAAGGTTTAGAAAAGCAAAGTGATAAGCTTGCTTTAAAGATAACGGCTCTAGAGCAAAGAGCAAATGGGATCATAACTTCACTGGGCAATTATATTGCCTTTATGCTCTCGTATACTGGAGGTGGAATGGTCTTCCAGAATTTGAAGAAACTTCCTTGTCCAGTTGTTTCGTGTATCACTTCCGTGTTAGTAGCTTGCTTTATTGGAGGATTGTGTCTTGTTATTTGGGCGACAAAGATGAAATTAAAAAGGATGATCCCTAATGTCAAGAAACTGGACCAAAGGAGCGTACAACTAGCCAATCGAGCAGAAGAAATTTACAACTCGAAGAGTCAAAGGATAGATCGGCAAAATCAAAATGGAAGTGTTGATGGTATAGCTGCACTACATCCTGTGGTGAAGGCCAGTGACTCACTGGAGTCAAAGGAATTTTTAAGAAAATCCGAAAAGTACAACAAGCTCTTTATATGGGCTGCTGTTATATGTGTGGTAGTCAACGGGATTGGTTTATGTTGCATCGCTTACTTCACATGCAGCTATCTTTTATTACAGATGGGGATGTGCTACACCAACCTATGCAGCTAAGCAACGTGTGTTGCCTACCTGAAGAATCTGTAAGTTAATCGAGTTGAATCAACGGATTAAGAAGTTGTAGAATTGCTGATAACAATCTGACTACTTTTAGTTTAATTGTTTTTTTACTTCATCCATAATTTTTTACTTTCCTGAAGTAGTGAAGTATTTTTCTTTATCTTGGACTGCATAAGTGCTGGATTGTATGTGATACTGTTGCAGACGTGCATGTGTAAGAATGACAGTGTCCATGGGCAGTGGAAGCACCATGAGGTCAATGTCAAGGATGAGAAGCCAGTTACTGAATGTGGCATTAGGTAAATATATGCCTCTAGCTTCTCATTAAACTGCATAAGAGGAAAATCATATACATATATCAACTACTTTCCAACTTGGTAGACAAGGACTAGAGGAGAAAAACAGGTTATCCAAATAAGTACTTTCCAACTTTAATTTACTACTGTATTCTGCAGTTATCAGTCCTGAATTTTGGGGTGGGTGTGGCTTAGGTACTTAACTATTCGAAACTTGCCCTTTTAATTGTTCCAACTTCCAATCCCTTAGCAATGGAATCAATGTTAATAAACACCATTACCTTTCATCACCCACACATCTAATTAACTTGTGTTGATCTCTCGTTATATTTTATTACATAACAAGAGACAATCTCTCAACATTCCAACATTAATTAGTTCCATACAACCAATCATGTTAATACTTCCCATATCAAATTGGAAATGAATATTTTCTCTTCACTGATCCCTATATTTTGTTATGTAATACTTTCTTTGAGCTGCTTAAAATGAAATATAGCGATGGATTGAGTGTTTGTTGATGTTGGATTGCCCATAATAGATTGAATCTTTTTGTTCATTGTCGGATCATTGTTTTTGTTTTTTGATGAATATTTTGGTATCTTTTGTTTACTGTTTTGTAGGAGAAGAGGATGAAGAGAAAGCTGTGGATGCAACATTGATTGTGTTCCTGAATATTTGAAGGCTTATTTGGTTCTTACTCGAGTCGGGCTGAAACCACATGAGCTTGTCTTTTTGTTTCTGTTCTGTTTTGAGTTTGCCTCGTATTGATGATTTTGTTGGTTATAACTGTTGGGCTGAATAATGGGCCGTCTGACTTAAGCCCAAAACAGAAGCACAAAGTATAGATTAGAGCATTTTTATTTATGTAATAGCCATTGTAATTGATTGTAGTCTTTTTAGCTTATTTTGTATATAGCTATTTTTGTAAGAAGAATGATGAAATATAAATAGCAGAAGAGGCCAATATTTTAATTGGCTGGTTCATTTTATTTCTTCTCTCTTTCCCGTCTCTCTCATGAAAGGTCTAGAAACATAAAAACTCCATTGCTATTCTTCTTTGAATCAAGCCCTCATATGAATATTAACATGGTATCAGAGCAGAGAATAATCATCTCCTCTTCATTCTCTATCGATCGATGTTAACCACATTGAGTTTCATCAAGTTCTCAGTATTCAATCAAAGATTACGGTTTTAGGGTTTTTAGTCAAAACTGCTGAACGATGGTTTTCTTGTTGATTTCTGGGATATTCGTCAATGAAACTGGAGGTAGTTTTCGGTCGAAGGCGATTTTCGAGGAGTTTTGAAGATTCGATTTGCATGTATCGGACCTAGTTTTCTTTGGTTTCAAGGACTTTGCTTCTTCAGGTTGCGAAGAAGTTCGGTACATCTTCTATCTCGATAATCTTTGTTTGTAGTATAGTAAACTCTGTGTTTCTTGTGTTGATTTCGATATTGATATGGGTAGTCTCGGACCTAATACATCCAATTCTCTGTGTGTTGCTGATTCTTCTTCTCCAATGTTTATCTCATCCTCTAATGTTCCTGATATCTCCCTCACTGTACCATTCTCAGGGGTCGGATTTGGAGGATGGAAACGTAATATGATAGTTTCCCTGTCTGCTAGAAACAAAATAGGGTTTATCGATGGATCATGTGTTAAGCCTCCTGAAAATTCTCCTCATTATAGACAATGAGATCGATGTAATAACATGGTCATTTCATGGTTAATTCATTCTTTATCCCCCGATATTGCTGAAAGTGTTCAATATTCAGAAACTGCCGAAAGTATATGGAAACAACTTAATAATAGATACGGGATTGTAAATGGGACCAAGGTATTTGAATTAAAGAGACAACTTGCCTCCACTTATCAAGGGTCCCTTGACATTGCTTCTTATTTCAATAAGCTCAAAAAAACTGGGATGAATTGGGGGTTATGTGCATCACTCATGCTAACTCATGTGTTTGTGCTGCAAAAGAGGGCCTTCAAAAGGAGAAAGAGGAGGATAAAGTCCATCAATTTCTCATGGGCCTGAATGAGGTGTATGTAGGGTTAGAAGGAATTTGTTGATGATGCAATCCCTACCATCTCTTGATAATGTGTATAATATTCTTCTTCAAGATGAGAAACAAAGACAAGTTAGTCCAAATCCTTCATTCCAAACTGATTCAGCATCTTTTAATGTGAGCCCTTCTTTCAATAAGCCCACTCAGCCTTATTTTCAACAAAAGCAAGTCCAACAAAAACAATTTTTTCAAAGGGTGAACTTTGATCAGTCCAGAAATGGTATGTTTTGCAAGTATTGCAAGAAAACTGGACATATGGTTGAAAATTGCTACAAATTCAATGGTTTCCCACCTAATTTCAAGTTTACCAAGGGAAGAAAAGGAGAAACTAATATGGTTGAAAATCCTAATCTCTCCCATTCTGAATGTATTCCTGCTGCTCAGTCCACACAGTCTTGTGTTAATCAGCATGAACAGGAGTCTGGGGTACCTGGCTTGACCAAGCAGCAGTATGATTAGCTCATTTTCTTACTTCAACAGTCTCATGTCTCTGAATCTGGATCTTCACTCAACATCATGGCTTCTGCCAATTTTGCTGGTACATATTTGCCTAAAAGTGTAGCATATAGTTTTAATTTTGCATTGCTGACTCAATCTGATTCCTTAACCTGGATAGTTGATTCTGGTGCTTCTGACCATATGACATCAAACAAAGAATACCTTATTAACATCACACCACTACCAATTCCTTTTCTAGTTTCTTTTCCAAATGGTTACAAGGTCAAAGTTACTTGTACAGGATCTTTTGTTCTAACTGAATCTATTGTCTTACACATGTTCTATATCTTCCTTCTTTCAAACATAACCTAATTTCTGTACACAAAATTACTGAACAATTTGAATGTATAGTTCAGTTTACCAGAATTTCCTGTATTCTACAGGGCCCTTCTCTGAAGAAGCCTCTGGATCTTGGTAAACTGGACAGTGGTCTCTACAAGTTCATATGGGAAAAACCTTCTCAATCTGGGAGTATTCTACCTTCTAGTTACAATAGTAGCTTATCATCTTTGTGCACCTCTAGTTCTCTTCTTCCTCTTCTACAAACTGTTTCTTCCACATGTAATAAAGCTACTATGAATGATATGGATTGTGTTTGGCATAACAGACTTGCACATGTTCCTTTTTCTAAGATGAAATGCATTTCTGAAATTTCACCTGTTATATCATCTGTTCAATCTTTCACTTGTGATATTTGTCCTATGGCTAGGCAGACTAGATTACCATTTCCTGATAGTTCTATTCATACTTCCAAACCTTTTCAATTGATTCATGTCGATAATTGGGGACCTTATCATACTCCTACTTATTCTGGTGCTAGATATTTCATCACAATTGTTGATGATTTTTCTAGGAGTACTTGGATCCACCTCATGGGATCCAAGAGTAATGCCTTATGTCTTCTAAAAACATTTATTGCCATGGTTAAGACCCAATTTCATGAAAGTGTGCAAAACATCAGATCTGATAATGCTCTTGAATTAGGATCCAGTCATGCTGCCATTTCATTCTTTTCAGAAAATGGTATAATTCATCAAACCACTTGTCCACACACACCTCAACAAAATGGTGTGGTGGAAAGAAAACATAGAACCCTGCTTGAAACATCCAGAGCTTTACTTTTTCAATCCAAACTCCCAATTAAATTTTGGGGTGACTGCCTCCTAACAACAACATATATCATCAATAGACTTCCTTCCAGATTATTGCACAACAAATCACCCTATGAGATACTTTATCAAAAAAGCCCAAATTATTCCCATTTAAGAACCTTTGGCTGCCTTTGTTATGCAACTGTCCCCATACCTCAAAGAGATAAACTTAAGCCTAGATCATTACCTTGTGTGTTTCTTGGTTATCCCTTTGCCAAAAAAGGATACAAACTTTACAACTTAGAGTCCAAACAGTGTTTCATATCCAGGGATGTTATTTTTCATGAAAACTTATTCCCTTTTGCTTCTGATTTTTCTTTCCCTACTTCTGTTCCTCAGCAATTCTCAGTCAGTACCACTGTTGTAGATGATGAATTACTACAATCTTTCACCCCATCCAATGTTCCTTCTGATTCTTCATCTCCCCTTCATGTTTCTTCTCCTAATCCTCCTTCTATTTCTATTCATACTTCCTCTACCTCATCTATTCCATTTAACCCTGATGTTTTACCCTCTTCTCCAATCACATCTTCTTCATTTGTACCCACTCATAGAAAGTCAACTAGGAATCATACTCTTCCTACTCATTTAAAAGACTATGTCTTACAGTTTCCTATTACCTCTTCTTCTTCTTGTTCCAATGTTCAGCAAGCAGATTTTGAACCATATCATTACTCTCAGGCTGCCTCTGTTCCAGCATGGCAAGATGCCATGAAGAAAGGAGTTTGAAGCCTTGCAGGCAACTCATACATGGGACATTGTGGAATTGCCTCCGGGAAAGAAACCCATTGGTTGCAAGTGGGTGTATAAAATCAAATATAAGGCTGATGGTAGTGTAGATAGATATAAAGCTAGATTGGTCATCCGGGGTAATGCACAGATAGAAGGTGTGGATTTTAATGAAACTTTTTCCCCTGTTGTTAAAATGTCTACTGTAAAATGCCTTATTGTTGTAGCTGTTAAGAGGAATTGGCCTTTATTTCAACTTGATGTCAATAATGCATTTTTGCATGGTGACTTAGATGAGGATCTTTATATGAAGCTGCCTCCTGGACTTTCTGTCCATTCTTCTCCTTCTACTTCTTCTTCTTCTTTGGTTTGCAAACTCAATAAATCACTTTATGGATTAAGACAAGCTTCTAGGCAATGGTATGCCAAGCTATCTCAAGCTCTCTATTCCAAAGGTTATTCTCATTCCATGAATGATTATTCATTATTCTTTAAAGGCAGTCCTGGTAACCTGGTGATATTGGCTGTCTATGTGGATGACATCATCCTCACAGGTGATGCATTAGATGAGATCTATGCTTTAAAGCAATTCTTGGATTGTGAATTCAAAATCAAAGACTTCGTATCTCTTCACTATTTCTTGGGCATTGAAGTTACTTCTTATTATTCTGGTGTTCTGTTGAACCAAAAGAAATTCATTCTTGATCTGTTGCAAGAATACAATTGACTGGATGTTGCCTCTGTTATTTCTCCCTTAGAACTGAACCAGAAATTGCAGGCCAGTGTTGGTGATCTATTACCCCAACCTGATAAATTCAGAAGTCTTGTGGGGAAATTGTTGTTCTTGACTCATACCAGGCCTGCTATTTGTTTTGGAGTACATCATCTAAGTCAATTTTTAAAGGCCCCCAAAGTTCCTCACATGCATGCTGCCTTTCATATGTTGAGATATCCCAAGGGTACTCTTGATCTCGGATTGTTCTATTCTAATACTGATGACTTCTCTATTCGAGCCTATTCAGACATTGATTGGGCTGCATGTACTGATACACGTCGCTCAGTCATTGGTTTTTGTATATTTCTTGGGGACAACCTTATTGGATGGAAATCAAAGAAACAACCAGTGGTTTCACTATCATCAGCTGAGGCTGAGTATCGAGCCTTAAGTAAAGTGGTAGCTGAGGTATCTTGGTTGTCCAAGCTGCTGCAGGATATGTCTGTGTCTAGTATGTCTCCTATTTCTGTTTTTTGTGATAATGCAACTGCTGTTCATATTGCCAAAAATTCAGTTTTTCATGAGCGGACAAAGCACATAGAAGTGGATTGTCATTTCATACGCACGAAATTGCATGAAGGGTTGATTGAATTATCCCATGTGTCTACATCCAATCAACTTGCTGACATTCTCACCAAGCCATTGTCTGGTGCTCTTCATCACTCTTTTCTCTCCAAGTTGAGGGTGTTATCCCCCTCCAACTTGACGGGGGGTGTTGGGCTGAATAATGGGTCGTCTGACTTAAGCCCAAAACAGAAGCACAAAGTATAGATTAGAGCATTTTTATTTATGTAATAGCCATTGTAATTGATTGTTGTCTTTTTAGCTTCTTTTGTATATAGCTATTTTTGTAAAAAGAAGGATGAAATATAAATAGCAGAAGAGGCCAATATTGTAATTGGATGGTTCATTTTATTTCTTCTCTCTTTCCCGTCTCTCTCATGAAAGGTCTAGACACATAGAAACTCCATTGCTATTCTTCTTTGAATCAAGCCCTCATATAAATATTAACAATAACAACAACAATAACATACCCAATATAATCTCATATAGTGAGGTCTGGTTATAAAAATCTTAAATGGATATACAATGGGAGAAGAGGGAAATGACATAGAAATGTTTTATGTTTGCTTTTTATTCCATCGTCTGCTAATCAAATCCGTGCGACTGAAGTACAAATAGTGGCTTTCCATTTTTGATGTGATAGATTTTCATCTTACGGGCTACAAGTATATATATTAAGTTTTGCTCTTGATTTTTTGTTGGCTGTAGTTGGTTATGAACTATTATCTTGAGGATCTAATATGTAAAATTGCTAGCTAGGAAAAAACAAGTCTAGTTCTACACAGTCCTCTATATAACGCCCCTAGCATCGAATTATATTGTAGTACGTGAAATATTTTGTAAAAACTTCAAGAGGACAACATCTGCTACAAGTATGGCTAAAAAGACTGAAATGTGACTATTTCACCTGATTTTGTGTGGGTTTGGACATAATTGTAAAATTCCAAAACATTGTGAAAATGGTATTTAGAGTTGCGTTTGGACATGAATGTAATTTTGGATTGTTTTTGAAGTTTTATGAGTGAAAATTTTGAAAAATAACTTTTAAATTTTTTTCAAATTACACTACAAAAAAAGGGTAAATTGCGGAGGTTAAAATTATAATTTATGGAAGTTAAAAACCCCTGTGATTTGCCGTAACGGCGGTTGGGCAAACCCCTGTAGTAAGCATCGCCACTATTATTTGCGGCAAATAAATGCGGGAGTTTCCCAAACCGCCGTGACAGCAAATAACAGAGGTTTTAAACCTCCTCTAATTGTAATTTTAACCCCCCGCAATCTCATGCATGAAAGTAAACTTTTGATTTCTTAAATTTAATTTTTCTTTTGGGTGCAGGGGTTGTAAACTCCCGCAATTTCTTATGTGTATGCTATCAAAATTTGTTTCTATTTCTTTTTTTGGGTTTTAACCCCATCTAATTTTAAATATATTTTAATTGATATTTTATCATAATGATATGCCATACTTTTTTCCTAATATAAATTGAAATATTAATGCTTAAATCAAAACATTAAAATTAAGAAGTATCAATATTCCATTAACCAAGCAAAATATTATGACAAAGTAGTATCATATGGCATCAAGCTAGATTAGAACACAATTAATTATCCATGTTAGTCAGCCAATCATATTGTCCTAATACATCTGTTGGACTTTAAGCATTGGGCTTAAAGACTTTAAGCATTGGGCTTAAAAGTCTAAGAGTGTGAATTGGGAAATGGTGGGAAATAAAATGGAGGGAAATGAAAATTTGAATCAAGTGAGCTTTTGTCATGAACTTTGTACCACATTGGTGAAAGACAACTACACTTGTGTGTATAAATATAGGATCACTTCTTAGAGCTCTTAAAAGGAGTTGAAGAGGATGTATCCTCGCGCCGTCGTCGTCGCTCGCTCGGCTTCGGCTTCGGCTTTGGATTTGGATTTGGATTCGATCGATAAGATTATTTTTAAAGTACGGGTTTGAAGTATATAAAAACTTCACCATTGTTACGTGTTGTATGTTTGGTTTGGT